>VDFB02023800.1:75122-210780 GCA_007258455.2 Sequoia sempervirens | reverse complement strand
CTTTTTTGACAAATAATTCTCTGCATAGCTTGCAATCATTACACACCAAGATCCAACATTTCTTTGAGGAATTCTGCCAAATAGTTTACATGTTTTTTCTTGTGCTTCCATATTGATCGCTGAATTAACTTGTTTGGAAGCTATCATGTTAAGCCAATTAGCTAATACGCCACATACAGCATGACATTTGAGATTTAAACAAGTCTCATGGATGCAAATCTACTATCATGTTAAAGCCATGTAAACATTGATGTTTCAATTTCATGGGATGATTCTATTTCCATTTGCCCAAGTTCATTTCATTCCATTATCCAGCACTAATTATCAAATGTTTAAACCAGCTACATGCAAACAGAAATCACAATTCATAGCATCCATACACACCTATGCACAAGTACATGCTATCCAACATATTAACACACACATTATTTTCTAGTGTTGGTTTGTTAACTGCCTTTGATCCAACAGTTTCCGCGATACACCGGGATAATTATAATTTATTTCTTTGTTTTTATTATTATGTACTTAAAGACTACTTCATCAGACACACACCAATAAGGATTCTCATTTGTAACCTCTCTATCTAGATGATCTTTCATTCAATAAGATGTCACATACATTAATTGGATGTATCTCATCATCTTTCTTATCAAGATGCCAACAACCTTGATTTGTATTTGTCCTTAAGTGTATCTGGATGCAATGAATTATGAACTCTACTTGCATGTGGCTTGGTTGTACAAGAAATAGTGAGCGCCACATAATGGTAGGAATCACAACTCATAGCATCCATATACACTTATGCACAAATACATGTTATCCAACACATTAGCACGCACATGGTTCTCTAGTGCTAGTTTGTTAATTGCCTTTGTTTAATAGTTCAAATGTACACAAGCATAATTGCAATTATATCTTTCTTTTAATTCCTATGTACTTAAAGGGTATTTTGCATCAATGAATTATGTGCCTTCAGCCACTAGTTTTAATCAAAGTATGCATATGAATTCATAATCAAACTCCCAAAATAGAAAAGACTATGTTTAAGTTATAAAGTGCGATTAGCCACCAAAGACATTGACTGGACACCAATTGCACTTCTGATGTCATATTATTGCAACAAAGGTCTACTTTTGAACCCCAATTGCTTAATTTTTATGAACCATATAGCATATGCCACTCACAATACCCATTTGTAAACATTGTCCTTGCAACAAAAAGGAATGATATGACTACTAGTTCAATCAATATAGTGAGAATCTTGAATTAACCCTTTTCTTTGTCTACTCTATGCAATTGTAAACAAAGGAGAAGGTTTATTCTAGAAACTCACCATATACTATTTTCTTGGAGAATTTTCTACAGTGCACCGCTACACCACCTCTCTTCTTCCAATCAAAAGCATTGCACCATGTAATAAGCTTTGATTAGTAAACAAAGACCATTTGTTTGTTTTCTAAAAGAATAGCAATTAAGCTCAAGGAAATGACCAAAATGCAAACAACTCCCAAAATTACAATTGCAACATATAATACTCCTACTGTGATGGATACTAACAGCCAAATCCATTAAAACACTAGCAAGCATTTTTTAGATTCAACAGACACAAGTATAGATGTAAATCAGGTTAACTACAGAAACTAGTCACCATAGGTTCTTGTACCTCAAATCTTCTACCAATGAATTTAACTGCTCTTTTGCACAAACTCTAGAAGTATTTTACCAAGCAATATTACTTAACTGCTCTACGACAACATTGCAATTTGAATTGTAAAACATATCCGACATAGTTTTTTATAACCCCAAGATACAATTTTCTAGCTTTCTAAGCATTCAGTCCAAGTTTTCCAATTACAAATCTCAAATTGATGTTTGCTTCGTATGTTTGTTCCTTGAATCTGGTCACCAGGTAAAATGTACACAAGGATAATTGTAATTTTTTCTTTCTCTTAATTACTATGTATTCAAAGACTAATTAACAGTTACCTAATTATTTAGTTATCTAATGATACAAGGATAAATGACAAATATGGAATTCACTACTTTAACATGTCTAAAATGTCACATGAGCCTATTAGCTCCAACGCTACATTTACTGTGACTTTTGAGTGCTTACTCCATCTACATGCAACTACATATCACAACCCATAATTAAAATGTCCACAAGGATATTTATAATTTTTTCTTTCTTTTTATTATTATGTATTTAAAATTAACAACCACCTAATTAATTAGATATCAGATAACAGAAGAGTATATGAGAGCTACCAACTCTATAAAAATGCCAAAGTTAACATGTGAATATCAAGGTGTCCAGATTTAATGCTCATTGCATTCCCCAGAAGCCCATTTTCCTGAGAAGTTTTGTAAATCAGTTCACTTTCCTTTTAAATGCTTTCGTGTTTTATATGTCTACCTATGAGAATAGTAACGATGACATCTGACAGAATTTAAATGCTTGCTGGCACAAAATAGGTTTATACTGCATTCTTTTCTCTATCTCTGTGCAAAATGAAAATTTGTATTCTGCCATGGTAAATTCTCTAGTACATTAGGTACTTTAAAGCACTCTTTATGGGACCGCTTTGCAGTAAACCAAAATATCCAAACTTTATAGGGCTCACATGCATGAAGTAAAATGGACAAGAGGGTTTCTACATAATTCCTATCAAGTGCAGATATTTTTTCTTCTACAAATGCATCAATATAAAAACAACTAATCATATATAATAGTTTTTCTTTCACAATTTTGTCAAACAGCTCACCTGTTTTCTGTATGCTCCCATTGTTTGCATTTATGCCTATGAGGACAATAACCACGACTTTTAACAAAATCCCTCTATCCTTTATGCTTTGAAGACAACAAAAAAGCTCAATTGTTCTAAAGCTCTCACTATCGCTCACGCTGACATAATTTTGGTTCCAAAGCCCTCTTTATGGGACCGCTTTGCAGTAATCAAAAAATATTCAAACTTTACAGGGCTCACATGCATGAAATAAAATGGACAAGAGGGTTTCTACATAATTCCTATCAAACGCAAATGAAACCTTCGCATTTCAACAAGAAATTCAAATAGATAATACTAAAAGTAGTTTAATATATGAATTTATAGTCGAAGTATACAAATGCCTTAAAGCACTATGACACCCTGCTTGCATTTCTCGCATCGAGTAGACAGAAACAACAAAAAGTTACCTCTTCTGACCTCAAGCAATTCGTCTCTTGCTGACCAGTGTATAACTCTGCAACTACAAAATCACCTGCTCACCGACACAATAGAGCACTATGAAATTATCACCCCAAGTAACTCGTTTCTGGGTATGGACTCTGCAACTATAACATCCCCTACTCAGTCACTACAAGCTCTTCCTCAGAACACGCACTTACAGAACACAAAAACAACAGATGCAAAGTAATAGAGATGCATAACAAGTAGCTTAACTCTATATTAAATGACCAAAGTACCCTAGACACGTGTGGCCACCAAGCCATTCCAGCGCCTTCACCTCGAGCCAGATGCCATTGAATGCATTTAATTTGTATCCATCCATTACGTACGTCTATCCGCCAGTTTTATAAACTATGCCCTTACTTAAATTTATTTAATCAATTTATGCGCTCGCATTTTCCTGATATTTTAATGCATTTAATCTGCATTCATGGATAACGTACCTCCAGCCGCCAACTTCTAAACTATACCTTTGCTTAAATTTATTCACTCAATTTATGCATTCGCATTTTCCCAAATTTTTAAAACAATAATGATTTATAACGCTACTCGGACGAATAGAAAAATAGATAAATGCTAATTTTCCAATATATAAAATAGGTCTCCAAATTCAAACTATACAAAAAATTAAGTAATATGTTAAATGGCGAAATGTGATTGGCCGATGCTCCCAGTTAAAAGCATTCCGGGCGAATGCAATAGTATTCCTGCCTATCGGTAGGAACTAATAAATCTATGTCAAAAACTCAAATAGAAAATGCAAGCATAAAAGAAAATATCCATGGTATCAAATTTCTACTCAAAAGGAAATTGTACTATTTTAAATATTATTAAGGCTCACTACTAAGGTTCGTAGGACTTTACCTAAAGGCTAACTAATAACAATAACCTTAGTCATTTATGTAGGTACTTTTATTGTCATTTATGTAGGTACTAATAACAATAACCTTAGTCATTTATGTAGTACTTTTATTGTCAACGTTAGGCACTTAAATTAAAAAAAACACATATCTACCAACTACTCTTCTCACCTTATATTTAGATTTTATATGTTGTCCCTTATTTAAATACAAATAGGGATATAACACTTAGTCTATTTTAAAGTAGTCAAAGGCCTTTGTCCACTTTTAAATTCAATTGTGGAGGATTTAAATATGGAAATACTATTAATTAATTAGTTCAATATAATTATTTAGTTTTAGTATTAGAATGCTTGATGAAGAAGTAATTGTGAAATTATTTTGCTAAGAAATTTTTAAGTATGGGAAGTTTTAGTGGGCACATAAAGAATACAAGCTTTTCATTACAATTAAATAATTAGTTGATTAAAAAGTATAGAACCCTCCAAGTTTCAATTTATGTCAATTTATCATATGTTACAAGGTAGTTTTTATTATTATTATTTTGGGTGGAAGTTCTTTTTCTTATGTTTTGATTATGCTTTTTCTTTATGTTTCAATTAGATAATTTTAGGGTTTATATTTTATTGTTTCTTTTTTTTGTTAGAAGGCTAAATTTGTTTGATTGATTTTATAAAAGTGATCTTATAATTAACAAAATTATTGATAAATGAGATGTGCAAGTTTATATGATGATCATTCTAATTATATAAACGTTCAAAGAATATGTTGATGGTTGGTTATTAAAACTAGTTCAAATCCAAAATGGATATAGAGACACATTAATCTATCCATTTTTTATTTCAAATTACAAATTCCCATCAAAGGATCTTATTTTTTATGATGTGAAATGATTATGCTAAGTTTTTGAGTATTCAAAATTATAATGTGACAAATCAATTCTACAAGATTCATAATAAGATATTGATAAACTCATTTGTAAATTGGTTTGGAATGGATAACAAAAATTTCATTTCTTATACTTTCTTTAAATTTCATATTGCATTAATGGGCTAGAGGAGGAACCTTATTAGGTTACAGAAGTTTGAAAACATTATTTAAAGGTTCTAAATAGTGGTTTTAAATAATAATTAAGTTCAAATTTAAGCTTACTTCAAGTCTTATCATCTTACCTAAGGTCAACCACCTTAACATTGGTTCCATCATAGTAGAATCGATAATATTACTATGTGATTGATCTAGTTGGTAGGTAGCATGATTTTGAAGTGACCAATGTGGAGATTATAGTAATAGGTATTAATGAAAGTAATAGAGGTATAATGTCCATCAATTCATTGAATCCTACATGCATTATAAAATTGAAACTTCTTGGATAAGTTATCAAACATGACAAAAACATTCTATTAGTCTTAATTTTTTTAACTTCCAAGGTATCAAAGCTCTTCAAAATTTTGTTGAGAAAGGAAGTATTTTTCTTAGCATAGTTCATTGGTCTACATCTTATAGCAGGCAATTATCATTTTCTCTTTTGAGTATTTATTTGGTTAATTGTTGAGTCATTTGACTAAATGTTGGTATTAAATTTAGAGTTTTAGTAACAAAGATGGTTTTGAAGCCTACCTATGTCAAGAAGGGTGACCATGGAGTTTATTTACCTATAAGTTTCTAGATATTTTTAAAAATCATTTGAATAGTGAATATCATCATTTTTTTCTATATATGTTTATTTTTAAGGTATCCATCAATATTACCATTCCTTGTGGAAATACCTAGTCATAATGGTAATTATGAATGTTTTTATTGAACTCCATTCCAAGCAAGGATAATTGTTAGGGTTTTTGAGTTGTAAATGTATGAGTAAAGTGGTTTTGATTAAATAAGCAAGGAAAGGGCCTTGACCCAATAGTTTTAAGAAATCAACAAACTAAAATTAAACCAGAGGCACATAAACCATAAGAAGCTACAAGGCATACATGCTTGCCAAAGAAAAAAATAGAAAAATAATAATCAACAACCGCCAAAAAATAACAACACCTGCAATCAAAGAAACAACACCAAGGAAGCAAAAATACTTAATTAATCAAGCCCTAGTTTTTTTGCAGAGCATCTAGTAATGCCTCCTAGTCATCATCAGTGTGGGCCTTATTTATTTTATCATTATCTCTAGTCACCTGAGGTTCTTCAATTGCACCAAGTTTTTTTTTTCTACTTATTAATTTTTTACTTTCTCGACACTGTCCCCATGATCGCTTTCAACATAATACCTTGGGTGACTAAGGTGAGACTGCATATATGCCTTCTCCATTATTGTTTTGATCATGGATTTCATCTTCTTGGCCTCACATGGTGTAAGTTCTCCAACTGAGATTTAAAATGAGAAGGCAACCCCTTCTCACTACTCATTTTAGCAACTTTATTGACCTCATTGTTATCAATGTGGAGAGGAACAATAGGAAAATATTCTTCAACCAATTGGTTATCATCATACCCCACTTCATTACCTTCATCACCATCAGTTTCTTTCTCCTCAACTTTAGGAACCTCTTTATCATCATCCTCATTTTCCACCTCACCTTCCCCATCTCCATGTAGCTCCTCCTCCTTACCATAGTCCATCTCCTCCTCTATTTCCTCTAATTGTTCTTATAAGGCCTCAATCTACATTAACTCCACCCTTTCCTCATAAAGGAAAACATCCTTAGACTCCTCAGTCTGAGGGATGAACTCTTCATCCTTAGAATCCTCTACTTCCAAGTTTGAGGAGAGGGAAGCCTTTTTACCTTTGGACATTGAAGAAGGCCCCACATTCAGCTAATTAGCCAGCTTGGCATATCTTTCGCCCCCCAAAGATAGTGGAGGATTATTCTTTAGTAGTAAAAAGGAGTTTTTCTCACCTTCAACATCTAAAATGTTGATGGGACTATCTTCTAACTCAATAGGGAAATTCTTTTTCTTTTTATTTTTAGTAAAAATGGTAGAGGGGGGGTTCCTTTTAATAGGGGAGACCTCATAGACATGGAAACTATCTATGAAATAGGTGTTATCATTAGGAGGTAGCAGGAAGGACTTTTTTCCAAAAAACCAAACCCTTTTTTTTGGGTGTGTAATGAGAAGATCCTTGAGACTAGGATGAGGGGCAGTAGCTCCAAGGGACACCTTACTAGTTTTTGTAGCTTATTTCCTAAGTTTATACATCAAATCCTAGATCAATAAGACTTAAAAAGTTGTAAATTATAAACCCTTGATAGTGAAATTGAAGCTAGGTTATTATATTTCACCAAATTAGAAATGGAGCCTTAGTCAAAAATGATAAAGGATTATTTTAGGATATAGTACCATGTCAATAAAATTATTAAATGCTTGCAATTAAATCATTTAAATTGACATTTCCATTACGTAGAAACCTATATATATGAATTTTGGTCAATTAGAGATCTAGAAAGATGTTGTGAAGCAACTAAAGGGTGTAAAATATTGTTAGACATAGCTGGTAAAAATATTGTAAATTTTCATCACATATTGGTGAATAATTTATAAATAAATGCAACATTGAAAAGTGTACAATGTTTTATTCATATTTTCAAGAAAACATAATTCAAAATTTAGGTGGGTAGGCCCCACTCAATAAGTCAATGTGAACTGATATAAGCAATCATTTTCAAAAAAATGTTTAATAATGGTGAAGATCATGCCCTTGGTTCAAATATGTGACTTTTTCCATGCCTTAGAAGTTCAATATTATATGTTAGTTCCAAGCCCCACTAAATTTGGTCCAAAACAAAAAAAATTGAATCCTTGAAAAAAAATATTTTTTCTAATTTTTTATGTCTATATAAAATAGTGGGTAATTTATATTTATGCATTTAAAACATGTGAATACATAATATTAATAAAAAAAATGGTGCTCTATTTGTCTATTGGAAGATAATTTTGATATAATTCTTCATTTAATCTATAAATAGTATTTTGGGGTTCACAGTTAAGTCACAGGCCCTGTTGATAGGGCGTCACAAGTTCGAGGCTCTCCCCCATCACATGAAGGAGGCTCCATTGGTGGTTGAAGGAGGAACAAAGGAAGCTATTCAAAGTCCAAGGTGGTGTTCAGACCACATAAATAGACCTCGCAACAAGTGCAGAGGAATGAATGTCAGGGTGGAAGTAGTGTTGGAGGTGAAAGGAGTATTTACGGGTCGAGCTTGTTGGAGGAAGGGTGGTCACCATGGAGGAATGGAAGAAGGAGTTTGGGAGGTGGAGGAAGTAATGGTGGTAACAAAGTGTGATGGGGAGCGAAAGAGTGTAGAAGGCGGTGTCAGAAGAGAGAAGGACAAGGAAGCAACGGAGGATTGGAGATGATGTAAGAGGAGTGGAAGAGGTGTGAGGAAGGAAAGGAGAGAGGTGTAAGGAAGGATCAAGGAGGAAGAGAGGAGAAGAGGGGGAGAGGAGAGGAGAGGAGAAGAGAGAAGAGAGAAGAGGGGGAAAGGGGAGGAGAAGAGGGGGAGAGGAGAGAAGAGAAGAGAAGATGGAGGATCCAAGGGAGAAGAAGAATAGAGGAGATGGAGGAGAGGAGTAAGGAGTGGATTGGTATTAACACCACACAAACATGGGGATGAGGTCCCCCATAAATTGTGGCCTCACTGGTTCAAAACTCTAGTCAAAAGCGATCACCGATAAAAAAAAAATCTATAAAATAGTATTTTAAGGTTTTTGAACCAATTTCAAGTAAATTCAATGGTAAAAAAACACAATGAAAGAATACCTCATATGATTTAATCAAATGATGGTTAAAATATAATAATCAAAATAAAGTGAATAACTACAAGCTATCTTGATTCTATGGATAAAAATATGTAGGTAGGATTGTGTAAGAAGAATTTTCATGGAGCTAGGATATTAAATGTAGTGAAACTTAGGTTTTATCACCTTAAGATGAATTAGGTTTTGATGACTTCACAAGAGGGAATGAAATGTAATTATTATTGGTTAACCTTGTGTGACTATTAAATTGTTATTTTCTCATAATTAAATTTGAATTAATAAATTGTCTTGTTCAGACATAGATCTTGACTGTTAAGTAAATGATATATCTAACTTGTTAGATGAAGAAGAGAACATAGAAGGATTATGCAAAATGTTATATTTTATGTATATTAGTTCTATGATACGTTTATTAATCAAAATACTTACTTGTATACATGAGATGTGTTTTTTCTTTAATAAATGTGTGCACTTATGTTATATATTTTATTAGAGATGATAAGTGTTCATTCTTAATTCTAAATAAAAATTGATATACACTTTTTTGAGAGTATTTTTGTAGTATTCTAATGGCCTAGTAGAGGAGTCCTTACACTTGTTATTCTAGGGGCACAAGTGAGGGGATGATTTTATCCATATATTTTCCAAAAAATCAACCAGGCATACATTTAAGTATCTTTTAGGTATGAATTGTCTACCAAGTTTTACATTTACATGCCATTTTTACTTAATCACGCTTAGTTTTTAAATTGCAAATTTATATTTGCATGATCATACTTAGTTTTTAGTTATATTTTCTTATTTTTGTATTTAATCTCCTTGAGTTTTGCATGCTTCTTTTGAGTACACAAAATTCAAAGGTACATATTATCTACTAGTTATATTTCAACTTTATTGTATATCTTTATATTTGGTTCCATCATACATTTGTCTCTTACATATTCCTTGTTATGCCACATATTTACATTAGATGAATCATGCTTCCCTTCTTTCCACATATTATTTCTTTATGTTATATCTCTACATTATGGGTGTCATGACATACCCTCACATATTCTACTTTCATTAGCATTTCTTTCACATTAGGGAATCATGCCTTCCCTCATACCACTTACACTTTCCTTATCTTAACTATGACACATTTACCTACATCAGAGAGTGATTATTACTTGCTCATTATCTTCCTCACACCCCATGTCACTTTATGAGCTTCATTGTGCTATTATATCTATTTAGGGGTGAATATATTTATACATATGTTATAATAGTCACATCATCACATATTACTTATGTGTGCCTTCATGCTTATATGTACACATTAACATATCTTGGGGCCACACTTGTTCTAATTTATTATTAACATAATTATTCATTCCATGTTCAATGCACTTTTATTATGTCATATTTCTTGGACCATGAGATAAATTCTTCACATATAAAGATATGATTTCAGATATTCCTTCATAATCATGTCATATTTTACATATGTTCTCATGCTTATCTATTCACATGATTCACATTATTTCTTATCACATGATTATATATTAAGACATTTATTCCTATCTTATTTTATTATTACGCTTCCACTATTATTTTACACGATAACACATGTTTCAAGATGCATTAAGGGGCATCATATATCCCTACTTTACCTTTGTGATATCATTGCCATATCTTTGCATAAGGAGGCATTGAATCTTCCCCTTTAGACATTTTTGCATCTTATTACATTATCTTGATTATGAGGGAATCTTATTTGGCATAATCCTTCACACTTACATTTTCATGCTCACTTAATCTATTTGGTCACATTAGTGGGTATTGAGCCTTCCCCTTACACACATGTCTAATATTTATAGTATCATCTTGTCCATATGGGGTCTCTTATTGGATATGATATTTTTCACTTACATTTTACATTGTTGCATTCACTTGAGGTACTTTATCACATTGGGGGTATTGAACATTTCCCTTTATTACACTAGGGGGTATCAATCCCTTCCATTTGGTAGCATCGTTCTTCCCTCTATATCACACTTGGGAACATAAATTATTCCCAATTTAGAAGCATCACACTTCCCCTTTACATATCATGCCTTACATACATATCTTTCTATATGGGAGCATTGAGTTTCTCCTTTATTAAGGCTTCATGTCATTATACTTACACATGTTTCTATCCATTGAGAGCTACACCATCATCCTTTACCCATTTTGGTGGAAACAAATTATATTTATCAACACCATCTCCAACCTATCACATGCTTATCACAATGTATTCTTTATAGTCACTACTATACATTCTTATATGATTATATCCTTACATACTTATATTTCATTTAATTTTCAATTACTATTTTCCATCTTCCTAAAATTTCTTATGTTCTATAGATACAAATAATTGTCAAGGGAGCACATAATTTATCTAACATTTTCATGTTTAGATCTACAAATAGTTATAGATGCTTGTAGAGCCTCATCTTTTATTTTTAAGGAGAGTATATAGAATGCAAGCCTACATGATCATATACTTGCAATGTTTACTTTATATTGATTCCATGGTGACATCCTTTGAGTACCTAAAATACTTACTTTATGCATGTTTGGAGTGCAACATATGTTTAGATGCATGATCATTCTATGATTCACATGCACCTCAAAGTAGGAGAAAAACATAATGGTGAAATTTGCACACCCATGTCATTTCTCACTTAGTTTTGTGTCTATTTTAAGAGTTCCTTGATATGCAGATATATTAAAAAAAGGTGTGATTTTGTGTAATATCAATTCCCTTTCCCTATGTTATCCATCTCCCTTTTACACGTGTTCATATACACTTAACCTTATTCCTCATACATATGATAACTCATCCCAATATAAATTCCTTATATTCTTACTTATTATACCTATGCAGAAATATACTTCTAGGCACACATTAATTATCATTAGGCTAGTTTGAAGTCATAGGGTCGTCCTTTCCAAACTCATCCTAAACTAATTTTAAAAAATTAATTCAAATTTGACCAACTTCTCACCTTTACCCTTCCTACGTAGAGCCAACTAAACACAAATTTGTGTGATTTGATTATATGTCATTGTCTATAAAGGAATTAAATGCGTCAACATTCAATATTTCAAATCTTTATTCACATATCATTTGCATTACACACTTCAATTGGTGCACTAAAATAAATCTAGTTCTACATGAGCATTCACAAGAGCATATGCATGAATAAATATTGTTATTTTCAATTATTCATACACATTGATGTAGGTTGGCATGGGAGGACATGTACCCTTGATACATACAAGAAACCCTACAAAGGTATTTACAAATACCACTTGTCCAAATATATTGGGAATAATAGAGGAAGTCAAGATACATTATGCAAAGTGAAGAAAATTTGATATGTAGATCACATACGATAAATTGTAGGTGCGGGAAAAGTACACAATCTTACATTAGTCCCTAATCCACATATTTTTCCTTGATCCCTAGATTTTTCCTACATAGCTTCAACTAAATATTATGATTCAAAGGTGATTACTAGTCTAACATTTATTATTCATGATCTTGAGGCATATCAAATGCACATCTACATCAATATTTTTGCACTCATCAATTACAAACCCAAGTACAATTATTATTATTTACATTTATCAAAGTAAAAATATCCCATCTCAAAGTAAAAGTGAATAGATACTTTGAAAAGCCTAATATTACCTAGCCATCTAATGATGCATTTACATCTTTCTTTCAAAGTAAAAATATCCCATCTCAAATTAAATGTGCCAAATCATGAAATATCAAGGTTTTGGATCAGGCATTCATGAACAAGGAATCCTTGAACATATCCATATTTATGCAAACCAAGGACTCTATGGTATTGGGTATAAATCTCTAAATAATAAGAATATAGATGCTACTCATATGAGCACTAGGGTAACTTCTCCCAACATCAAAATAAATTCATCTCATCATTATACTAAGAAAATTTCTACTATCAATCCTTTCATTGACCTACCACCCTCACCACCAACCATTTTGTTGACCTCATACCAATCCTTTCATCAACCCCATCATGAAACTTAATATTTCACCTCCTTTTTCCATCACTATGGATCAACAAAATCATACACCATTCAACATCTTCCATAATGATGAATCAATCACAACCTTCATGGGACTTAAATATCACATCTTTCTTAAGGATTATAAAATAAGCATTGAATTAGTCTAGGATACATTAGCATATCTCAGTAAGTCCCTCTAAATGGCTAAAATTATTTATCCCAAAAGGTCTCAATCCAAAACATTTCAAAGGCCAAAGGTCCACAAGTCTACATGGAAAAAACAATCCCCACATAGTGTTATTAATTACCTCCTAAATGTACATTTTATAAAAATAGGATATGCAATTTAATGAAGTGTACTATCAATTAATTATTGGTAGGGGATTGAAAGTAAGCAATAATTAACCTAGAACAATAGTTCATAAAAAATGTGGCTACAAATCTAGATTCCACATTGTATTAACAATTTTTCTTTTCAAAGGCAGATAAACCACATCTCACTCTCAAGGGATGATCATAAAATTCATATCATGATCTCATACCACATTTTCTCTTTACACACTTAAGTCACATAAGAGGGATACACCCACATAGTCCAAATTATTCACAATACACACCAAGTATGTATAGTAACTTTTATTCATCAATTGGTTTGAGTGAAATTTCACATAAATATTTTAAATAAAACCATTCTCCATATAAAAACCACAAAATAAATTTCATTATCATCATAACCACAAGCATAGTTTTATATAGTTATAGTTTTATCATCCAATACAAGCATTGTGAAGATGGTTGAGGGGTGTTAAATTTTACACTAACATTGATGATGGAGTGTAAAATAAATAATAATAAATTTGACATTTTCCCCTTAGGTGCATGTGGATCCATATACTTATTTTCCCCTTATACATGGATCCATATAGATATAGCCTCTTCTGTTGAAAGGTGCAATACAACAGAGAGGGGAGGGGGTGAATCAATTATCACCAATCTCAAAAACAAACTCACACAATTATCAACTTCATATCCACTTTATTCTGTTATTAAGTGTGAGCATGAAATGAAAATAACAAAGCAATATCAACACAAGAAACACTAGATTTACATGGAAAACCACAATGAGGATTAGCTCACAATATAAAGTATAGAAAAACTAATTACAAGAGGCTCACTGCTCGAATACAAGGCTCACTGCCTACACATAGGACTCACTGTCCAACAAGGAGGCTCACTACCTACAGATAAAAAGATAATAGAAAAATTCACCACAACATATTACACACATCCGCAGCCTTGATCAGAAGAATTGTAGACACCATCAACTCACTAATTTCAAGAGTCTAGCACATTAAAGTACTAATGTCTCAACTCACTTTCACACACTCTTGCTTTTTCACACTTGTGGCATGTCTTGATTGATTCATAACAACTTGAATTATATTTATACCTTCTTCAACCTTAGAAACTTTCTCCAAGGTCGGCTACACACACTTCATTTCGTTAATTCAAATTATGTCGAGAACTCAACATTCCTACGATGGAAGAGAATGAGAGCGGACCAAACCAACACTTAACTAAGACCCAAAAAAATGTCTTGGATCAATCACACGCTTCCTCAATCGATACTTATCCTTCGCATGATGTGTAGAAACCAGGTTGGCCAAACCTAATGAAAACACAAATGAACTTTGAAGTACACGCTTCCACAACATGAAGATAACATGCTAACCATACAACACATTTCACCAAACATTGTAACACATCTCAGATACCTTTAGATTCATCTGCAAAAATTGCAACAACCTTCGAACATAGAACACATCTCACCATTCCATCTAGATTGCATAGACACACACAACAACTTTGAAACACAACTTCTAGAGCACCAAACCATAAAAACCTTTTCCAGAACATAGAAAAAACCATTACAAGACATATTCTAGATCTAAAAGACCTGAAACAAACTAGTGGAGGACTGTGGAGTAAAAACATTTATCCTAGTCTATAGACAAACAACTCTGCCAAACCAGTTCACACACTGGTAAACACAACTTTCACTCTCCATCAAACCAGAAGTTCTAATCCAAGATATATCACCAAAAAATTATCATAAACAATACTTCATATCCACACAAGCATAAGATCAAGACAAAAGAAATGTGGAGCATAAACCGGAGCACTTTTTGAACACACGCAACTCTATCTTCACTATTTCTCAAAAGCACTTGGAAAATCATCATATCAGAACACCTACAACACCATGGAGATAGCTCCATGTACTCACAACATCTCAAATATACATGCACAACTTGCAATCACTTGATTCCTTTCTCTACAACAACCTGTATTATGTTGACATTAATGACAACATCAATGACAACACCACCAATCTTACTCATACTTGCAACAATCTCCCCCTTTGTCATTGATGGCAACACATGATGTGAAAAACCATCAAATACAACATCCATTCCATTCCTGCACTCTTAGTACTCTCTCTCTTTTTTAGCTTCTTCTTTTCCTCTCCCCATTTCACTATTTTTCACATGGCTCTCTCTCCCCCTTTGACATCAATGGAAAAGACCAAAACTCATATCACCCCACCTTAGGAGTGCACCCACACATCTCATACTACAACAATATCTCTCTCCCCCATAAGAAACTTCCTACTCTCCCTAAGGAGTAGATCCAATCATCAGTCCAGAAAAATGAAGAATCTATAGTTCCACTAGACTAATGCACCTCCATGTGCACCTAGTTCAAAGGAGGGCCAATAATCCCCAACTTCTCCTTGAGATACTCAAAAGTATCCTTCAGAAGAGCCTTAGTAAATATATCTGCAATCTAATCCTTTGTAGGCACATACTCTAGTCTAACTTCATTCTCCAACACCTTTTCTCTCAAGAAATGATATCTGATAGATATATGTTTTGTCCTTGAATGCATTACCAGATTCTTTGAAATGTTTATAACACTTACAGTATTGTCATAGAAGATAGGGATAGGCTCATCACACATCACTCCTATATTCTTCAATGTTTGCTTCATCCACAAAACTTGTGAATATCCTTTACATACAAGTCTTGCTTTATTTCTCACTACTTCACCATTCTCATTCAGCTTGTTCCTGAACACCCATTTAGTACCAATTACATTCTTGTTTTCAGGTCTAGGAACCAATTCCCATGTTTGATTCTTCTTTATCTACTACAACTCTTCTTTCATTGCTCTAACCCAACTTTCATCTTTGCATGATTCACACACAGACTTAGGTTCTATCTTAGAAAGCAAACATAGATTTACCTTAGCTACCACCACTTTGCTTCTTGTCTTTATACCTTCACTTTTATCTCCAATTATCTATCCTTCCAAATGATTCTTCTTTACATACTTAGGAGTCTTAGGAGCAGGTTCTGAAGTTTCTTCTTCCTCTTTAATCTGTTCTTCTTCTTCTTCCTTATTGTCTTCTAGTACTGGTCCACATATAGGATCATCTGGTTCAACTTCACTTATCTCAACTAGTCTGTGCACATCTTCATCAAATTTTACATTTGCACTCTAAACAATCTTCCTTAATCTTTTATTGAAGCATATTTAAGCTTTGCTACTAGTTGAATACCCAAGGAAAATACCTTCATCATATCTTGCATCAAACTTTCCAAGGTTCTCATCATCTCTTTTAATGTGTCATTTGCTTCCAAATACCTTAAAGTACTTCATAGTAGGAATCTTGCTAGTCCACAACTCATAAGGATTATTTGTGTTGTTACCTTTGATCTAAACTCTGTTAAGAATATAAACAACAATGTGGATTGCCTCTCTCTAGTATACAATAGTTACATTTTCTTCTTTCATCATAGTTCTTGCAACTTCCTAAACAGTTTGGTTCTTTCTCTCAATAACTCCATTCTATTGAGGAGTTCTAGAAGCAAAAAAAATTCTCTTTATGCCATGCTCTTCACAAAATGCATTAAACATATTAGAAGTGAATTCTTCACCTCTATCGAACCTTAAACATATGATTCTTAGTTTTACTTCATTCTCTACTCTTTCCTTAAACACTTTAAATCTATCCAAAGCTTGAGATTTTTCCCTAAGAAATGTAACCCATGTCATTCTAGAATAATCGTCAATAAGGAGAATGAAATACCTATCACCATTAAGACTTCCTATTCTTGTGGGACCATAAAGGTCTATATGAACCAATTCTAGAATTTTGGTAGTTGATTTCTCTTTTCCTTTAAAACTGCATCTTGTTTACTTTCCCAAATGACAACTTTTTCAAACAGTATTGGTAGGCTTTGTGATTTTAGGAAAATCCCGAAAAACCTCTCTTGAACCGATCCTAATCAAATTATCAAAGTTTTCATGTCCCATCCTATGGTGCCATACCCAACTTTCATTAACTTGAGATGTAGGGCACTGACCATCAACACCCTTAAGTTGATAAATGTTTCCATATGTTCTTCTTCCAGCATCAACCATAGTTCTAGACCCTTTTTTGATTTCACAAGTATTATCTTGAAACACAAGCTTGAATCCTTTGCTACACATTTTTCCAACACTCAAAAGATTATAACTTAAGCCCTTAACATAATATACATCATCAGTACTATGTTTTCCATCAAAAATAATTGTTCCTTTTTCAACAATATTTGCTCCAGAATCATCTCCAAACATGACTAAACTGCCATAATATTTCTCAAGTTTATTAAACTTACTTTTATCTCCGGTCATATGATTTGAGCAGCCACTGTCAATCACCTAATAGTCTTCATCTTGTCTAGCATGAAATGCAATAACCAGAGTACCTTCCATCTCTTCCTTCTTGCTTTCTAAACCACTTTCCCTTGCACATCTTTCAGAGTTAGTAGACATAGATTTATTCTCTAAGGATAGAAACAAGCATTCATCATCATTATCCTCAAAATTAGATTCATCATCAAAAATTACAATATTTTCTTTGACATAATACAACTTCTTGAACTTCTTATCCTTTTTGAATTTATTATCTTTGTTCTTCTTATGTACAACTCTATTTGGACATCTTTAGGCATAGTGACCAATATTTCCACAACTGAAACATTTAAAAGGTAACATACCTTTGTACTTACCATTACCTTTCTTCAACTTTCTTATAAATTTTGCTTCCAACTCATCTGAATTGTCACTATCTCGATCATCCTCTTTCTTCGTAGCTTTAAAGGTTGATTCTGTCTTCTCCTCTTTCTTTCCAAACTTCCTCATCTCAAATGTAGTCAAGGTGCCAAATAGTTGTTCTTTAGTAAACTTCTTAGGATCATACATTTCCTCAATAGCTGAAACCTTATCACTATAACTCTCTAGTAAATTCATTAAATTCTTCTCCATTACATCTTCATTTGTCAGGGTACCACCTTGATTCTTAACTTCGTTTACTACAATATCAACCCTCTAAATAACTTGCAATATCTTCACCTTCTTCCATTTTCAAGTTCTCATAGCTGCGCTTAGTTGTTAGCTTCTTTGACAATTTCACTCTATCATTTCCTTCATAGGTATCTTCCAACTTTTTCCAAACTTCATAAGCAGTTCCCAAAGAAATAACTTTTGTTCACTCAATCTTAGATAAAGCACTGTAAATTGCATAACTCACTTTTTCATTTTCCTCATAGGAAAAAATCTCATAAGCAGAAGAGGACCACTTACTAGTGCAACATACTTTGTCTCAACAACTTTCCGAATCTTATAACCAAAAGAGATTATATAACCTCTCATCTACACTTTCCAGTCACTGTAGTTAGATCCATCAAACATAGGGATTGCCAATTTGTGCACCATCGGATCTACCTCAAGTGGTTAATCTCTTCTCATAGGAACCAAAGCTCTGATACCAACTGTTGAAAGGTGCAAGACAACTGAGATAGGGGGTGAATCAGTTGTCACCAATCTCAAACAAAAACTCAAACAATTGTCAACTTCAGATCCACTTTATTGTATTATTAAGTGTGAACATGAAATGCAAATAACAAAAAGCAATATCAACATAAGAAACACCATATTTACATGGAAAACCCACTAAGGGAAAAATCACGATGAGTATTAGCTCACAATACAAAGTAATAGCAAAATTGATTGCAAGAGGCTCACTGCCAAAGTGCTCATTGCCCAGATACAAGGCTCACTGCCTACAGATAAGACTCACTATCCAAAAAGGAGGCTTATTGACTACAGATACAAAAGATAATAGAAAAATCCACCACAAAAAATCACGCACATCTACAACCTTGATCAGAAGAATTGCAGACATTTTCGGCTCACTGCTTTTAGGAGTCTAACACACTAAAGTATTGTTGCCTCAAGTCACTTTCACACACTCTTTCTTCTTCAAACTTGTGGCATGTCTTGATTGATTCATAACAAATTGACTTATATTTATACTTTCTTCAACCTTAGAAACTTTCTCCAAGGTCATCTACACATGCTTCATTTCATAAATTCAAATTAGATCAAAAACTCAATATTCATGTGGTGGAAGAGAATGAGAGCGGACCAAACCAACACTTAACCAAGACCCAAAACAATGTATCAGATCAATCACACACTTCCTCAATTGATACTTATCCTTCACATGATGTGTAGACACCAAGTCGGCCAAACCTGATGAAAACACAAATGAACTTTGAAGTACACACTTCCACAACAAGAAGATAACATACAGACCACATAACACGTTTCACCAAACACTGTAACACATATCAGATACCTTTAGATTCATCTGCAACAAATGCAACAACCTTTGAACACAAAACATATCTCACAAGTCCATCTGGCCTACATAGACACACACAACTCTGAAACACAACTTTCAGAGCACCAAACCACAAACACCTTTGCCAGAACACAAACAACACCATTACAAGACATGTTCCAAATCCGCAAGACTTGAAATAAACTAGTAGAGGATTGTGGACCAAAAACATTTCTCCCAGTCCACAGACTGTAAACAACTCTGCCAAACCAATTCACACAACTTTCACTCTCCATCAAACTAGAAGTTCTAATCTAGGATATATCACCAATAGATGCCCATAAACAATACTTCATATCTGCACAAGCATAGGATCAACATAGAAGAAATATAGAACACAAATTGGAGCACATTTTGAACACACACAACATTGTCTTCACTATTTTTCAAAAGCACTTGTCAACTCATCATATTGGCACACCTGCAACACCATAAAGATAGCTCCATGTACTCATAACATCTCAACATGTCAACTATACATGCATAACCTTCAATCACTTGATTCCTTTCTCTGCAACAACATGTACTGTGTTGATATAAATGACAACATCATTGACAACAACACCAATATTACTCATAATGCGACATCTCCATGCCATATATTAAGAGGATTTAAGAAAATGGCTTAGAACAAAATCGTTCCATTTTCATGGTTTATAGACCTAGGTTCAAGATGACATGGATTTAGGGGATTTAAGAAAATTGTTTAAGACCCATCCTAAGAGGATGTAGATGGTACAACTTGAAATCTACTCATTGATCCCCTTAAGCCACTAATAATAGTCAAATTGATCATTCACATTTGATCAATTTATATAATGTTAGATGCTTGAAATTTTTACAAACTTATTAAAGATCTATATAATAAACTTGGTCAACTTAGGAAAAAATCATTCCATTAGCATGGTTTAAGGACCTAGGAAAGATGACAAGTGGATTTAGGGGATTTAAGTGCAAACTTCAATATTCCTTGTAAACACTTTAAAGTACATCAAGCCACAAAATTTTATATGCCATAGACATAAATGAGCCTTACACTTTTTTTCATGTGTATCATTAGGTCATTTATATCATGGATTAAGGGGATTTAAGAAAATCACTTAAGGGGATTAAATTTACCTAGAAATTTACCTTTTTGTATATGTTTTAAGTTAATTTTTTTAGTGAGTACATGTATTAAAATTACATAGTTAGATCTTAAATTTTGAAATTTGTATGTATGCTCAAGTTGAATGATGTATGTATGTGTATGTATCCTAATTTTTCTTTAAAACAGTCATGTGCGTTTAATTTAAATATTTCTTGTAATTTCTCAAAATGTATAATAAATAGTTTTTAATATATTTATTTATAATTTATATATAGATTCTTGAAAGTTAATTTTGTACTTGTTTGTATATCTATATATATGTAGGTTCACTAAATAATATCATGGATAAATTTGATATTGAGGATATTCTCAATCCTCCACCACCACGCACTTCACCTCAATACCATGTACCTCCACCCCTCCATCTCAAAACTCCCCACCACCACCACTAGGATCCGATGAGGCTCGCTTGTGAGCATGAATCTTTGACAACATTAGATCCATATAAGAAAAAAATAATACTATTTAAAATGAAGCATTTATTCCACCCCACTTGATGTGTTTTGCAACTTTGATGCAAAACATTGTAGATGTTGTTAGGTCCTTTGATGTGGACTTAGACAGTCATCGAGTATGGAGAGAGGAGAGGCAAGGGTATTATTCCAATGGTATCTCCTATAGGAAGGGCCTTGACCTTAAAATCACAAAAACCCATTTAGCTCTATATTTTATCAACCCCATTAGCAATCAATCGATTCTTGCAGACAAAAAGGAATATATATTAGGTGGTGTAGACATCCATAAATGGTGGCCGATTTTTGGGATTGGTGGTGAATGGTATTTTATCATCCACCACATGCTAATTGTGAGGTTCAAATCTATATTTTTAGAAGATTATATGTAGAGTTTGTGTTGAGTAGGAAACCCAATTACTTTGATTTCAAAGCATTATAGGGTGTTGGTGGTGGCATCCCACAATAGAGGTTAGGGGAACAGGTTGATCCCCAACAACCCATGCCTTCTCAATCTCTTGTCAACTCTCCTTATGTTGTCATTCCTGCACCCATCTAATATCATGCGGTGTTATCTGCACTAGGAGCATTGAGTGCACTTTTGGCTAACCTCAAAGAGTAGACTTCTGAGATGGAAAGTAGGGTTAGTGGGCGAGACCATGGAGGAGTTGATGATGGAGTTGATCCTAGTACCACTACACCTACATCAATGCCTCATTTGTGTATGTGTTGTAATCAAATTTATTTTATGTTGACACTTGTGCAAGTCAGTCAACCCATTTGGGGTATTTTGATTGATTTTTTAAATATATATTAAACAATTTTAACTTGATTTTAATTTGTAATTCAATCCTAAACATGTGTTATTTATATTTATGCTAGTTCAAGCAAGTCATCTGAATTCCACATTGGATCCACCACAGGGTGTGTTGAGTGCTCCTCCATTGTTGGGTATCTCGTATGAGCCACTCATCCTAATGATTCCATACCACCTACAACAACACATGCAGAGTACGACAATGGAGATGAGCAGCCTCATATGGTAATTTAAAATTTTTATTATATTTAAATTCAATTATATTATACATTACATATGAATTTTTTTTATCAATAAAGGTAGGGAAGCCCTACAAAAATATTTATTAATATTCAACAAAGTATTACATCCTTTCAAAAAAGCACTACAAACATCTTTAACACCCTTAAACAACAACAACCATGTATTGCATAAACCTTCAGCACCCCTCAATATCCTTCAACACACTCCATGCAACCACCACCCGTAAACCCATATCTACCCAAATCAAACCCCTCCTAACTTAATACATTAAATATTTTCAAACATTTCAAAAAACTACAACTACTTTTTCCCTTTGTCATGGGAACGAAGATGCATGTTGAAGGTGACTTCTCTCCACTTCTTCTTTTTCCTTTGAACCTTATGCAAAATATCTTCCTGATCATCTACCCATGTTGGTTCTCTCAAAATCTCATCTGGAATGCTTTCTCCTCTAGAAGAATCCATGCTCAAGCACTAAGACCGTCCACCCATCTCTTCTTTTGGGGCACTATATTGCTCAAAATTACCCCTCGCCTTCACTTGAATCCGTGGGGGTTCCTTACAGATGGCAATACCAACAAGATCCTCAATCGTTTCCTTTCCTCCTAAGCTCCCTTACTCCACCGAATAATGTTGAGGAGAAACCTTTTTCCACCAAGTTGCATGACTAACCCTCTTCCATTTGGAACACTGATCAACAACATGATGAGTATTGAAACATCTACGACAACGAAATGGAACTCCTTCATAGTCAAGAATTTGTTTCCATTCACCTCGTGGAACTTTTAGGAATGCATCTATAGGGAGGTCTTTTGAAAAATCCATTTCTACAAATATTTGTGCATAAGTAGTGTACAAAAAAATTAAAGAACCCTCATCAACCCCCAAAAAATTTTGCAACAAGTTCCCAACATTTGGCTTCGAAGCACAATTCAAACTAGAAATGTAAAGGAAGATGTGGAAATCTTACCCAAAGTGGAGCCAAATCAAAAGATTATGTGGTAGGATTAAGATATGGGTGCCACAGCTTCAACATCAACATACGTTTATCTTCCCAGCTCCATTGATAATTGTCACTCAAACCCTATTTCTATCCTTCTCATTCTCAAACACCACCATGAAAATGCCCCTTGCATTGGGGGTACATTTGCACTTCACCCTCCAATATCAGATGCCAGGTTTTAGCAATTGAACCATGTAAATCAACCAAGCTTGGCCAAAACCCCCAAAATCACCCAATCAATCCTAGTTCTACAAAATACTTGATATTCTTAGACATTTCATTTATAATTTCCCCATCTAGAGTAACAAAGGAGGTCGTTTTAGCACAACACACAACTCTGTGTGTGTGTTCTTCTCCCGAAGACCTTCCACTTTCCCCAATCTTCCTTGCAAGATCCCCCTCCAAGCATTGAGCCTCCTTTGCACCTTTCATTTGCCCAAATGGTGCCCCATGAAAGCAATGCTGAAATCGACCTGATCCATCTTTCTGCCTCACCAAGGAGTGCTCACAACCGTATTTCGAGTCTCTCTTCACCACCTCTATGAATGGTAATGGCCTAATGGCCTACAAATCTGGAAAAACTAGAAGAAACTCACACATCCTAACTAGAGAAAACCCTAGCCGCAGCAGACCAAGGTGCACATAGTGATGCCATTTTGTTACAACAATACATTGTTAATGACTTAAAGTAAATTTCAGTTGTTCATATATGTTCATGTGTTAAATTATTTTTCTTCTATAACATGAGACAAGTCTTGTAGTAGAGCATATAAAGGAGGTCGTCACCCAAGATGAGCAACCTCATACGGTAATTTTTATGATCTTATAAAGTAAATTGAATAAAATCATTTTTAAACATTTTAAATTTGATTTCAAGTTTCTTTCTCTTGTACAAACTGATTCAAATCATCCTAGTCCACATGGAGTGAAGAGGTCTCTTGATTATAGGGATGATAGGAGTTAGATATATATGTTTTAGTACATTTCATGTCTTAGTATATTCCATAGACCCTATATTTTAGTACATTACATGTACTCTTTATACATGTTTTAGTATTTTAGCATTTCATGGATTTGATCTATATATGTTTCATTATTTCATGGACTCTATATGTACAAGTTTTAATATTTCAGTATAATTTCATGGACTAGGTCTATATATATGTTTGAGTATTTCTATGGACTGTATATATTGTTTCATGGACTTTATTAATTTCAGTATTTTATGAACTATTATTGTTAAATAATAATTTACACATGTGTACATTTATGCATTTTAACTTTCAAAACAAATTAGTTATCCTTATGAGACAATATTTTATCATTAAATTTCAATATTTTTCATACATTATATTTAGGAGTTAAAAATAATTTAACACTTATGTTATGTAATACATTAATAAGACATTAATGTAAAATTATACAAATGTGAAATTAACAGGACATTCAAATATTTATACTTTACATTTGTAAATAAGGGGATGACCTCAAAACTAGAATTTTGGTTGAATATAAAAATTAGGGTGTGAATTGAAGAACGTGCCTCATAAAAGGGATTTTTTATATTGAAGCTAAGTTACCAAGCACCCAATACCTTTTGGTAATGAAGGGGAAGAGTGGTTTACCCTCTAGTATATTTGGCATTGTTTAATTTCATATTCATGGATTAGGCCCCACATACCCTTGAGGTAGTTCAAGAATTCCCTTAGAACACCTTATAAAGCCTGAATAATTTTTGATATACATTATTAAATAATTTCCCCAAATAATAATTAATTATTCTGTCATCTACACATAGAATAACTAAACTAATGTTACATATAAATTTACCAGTGGAAAAATATCCTCAAGATAAAGTAGGGGAGCTTCTTAGTACATAATGATTGTGTGATAAATATATTAAGAGGAACTAAAATAATTTGTCTTAGTGAATTAACAAAGAAATCTATTCAGATGTCTCCTCGACATCTTGATGACCGTTCCATCGGTGAGACTTCGGTAGTTTGACATGACTTTGTTGCATGTCTCTTCAATATGGCGATAAGAGAGTATGATTCTGACTGTGAGACCTAGTAAGGTGGATGTGACAGTGAGACCCGATAAGGTAAGGATGACGTGTGTTGATGATACAGTCAAAGAGAAAATGAAAGGATGACATGTGGCAAGAAGCATTATTGGATGGTGACATGGGGTGACACGATGGCGTGGGGACCACTTGTCTACAACAACAAATGGTATTGGTAATGGTCCAAGTTTGAACATGCTCCATTAGGCCATCGAAGAGACTTGGGATAGAGTCCCTTCGATGAAGTTGATTCCCACCGACGAAGACCAAAATAATGCTTTGGGTTGTCGAGGAGACATTTCACAATGTCCTATCGAACCATCAAGGCCTCATCGACAAGAGTCCTCCAACCTCCCATTGGCGTATCGAGGAGACAAGACTCAAAGTCATGGCGAACCCACGATGTCTTGTTGACAATGATCATCCATCCTTTCATTGGCACTTTGACATGGAAGGTTAATTTTGATCATCTTCTAAGGTGTTTTTGGTCTTTGAATATAATGAATTTTACGTCATGATTAAATCTATGTTCCATTTGTCAACAATGTATATATGCTATGTAAGAGGTTTTGAAATTCTCATGTAACTTCTTGAATCATATATAGTCTGGGTCTAAGTTAGCAAATTAGCAAGCACAACTACAGGGAGCTATAAGCATGAATTTTGTAAGGGATGCTCTCTGGTATGGGCTCTATTATGTCTTTGGGTATTATACAAGTTCGTTAATTACAAAGTCAATCTGTTTGCCAATTTACTTAGCTTTGACAAAGACACTTTGTAAATCTCTAATTATATTAATATATATATAGGCATATCCTGCCTTTTGCTTAAAAAAAAAATACTAGTGGCCCCAAATAAATATCTCATGTAGCTAAACACACCTCCTAGATGTACCACACTAAATATTTATTTACTTTACATAATCAAATTAATCCATGTTATGCAAGGTGTATAACATTTATTCCTAACATTAGGTGTTTACATCCTTTCCATCACCACCCAAGGTGATATCATCCCAAATTTTCCATTTCATAATTACTTTCCTTCCACAAACAACATAGTAGAATATGAGACATTCAAATATTTTTAAATAAAGGCATTATAAACTAGGGATAATTTAATGTTCCACTTATCATATTTTTCATGTGTAAATGTAATAATTTAGTAATAATTAAATCACATGGGAGTTATACATCATAACATGAAATAGCCTGATACTCCTTATTTTAAATAGATTCAATTTTAAGATACATATTGTTGAAGAGTGTTAGAGTTTAATTGTTATATTTTTAAAGTTTTTTTCATAATATCATTACACAATGGTGATGTGCACAATAGTTACCTAAGTGATATCTTAGCTTGTTTGTTCTTGAGTTTATCAATAGTGTCATAGTACTTTTAAGTTTATTCATACATTAGGGGGTAAAGCTAGTTGTTTTAAAGGAACATTTTGACCTATGGCTAATCTTAATGTTTGCAATGAGAAAATATGCTAAATTTATAAAAAAAAGTGTAAATAAAATAAGACAGGTCAAATATTTACAAAGATTCACCATTTATATTAGAAAATTATTATCCTCATTTAGACAAACATAAAATATCATGAGAGTATCAAGGATAGAAGGATTGTGTGTCAAAAAAGATAATAACATGTCAAAATTAAAAATCTATGCATGCATATCAACCAAGGAAAATCTTAAGAATAGTTGTGATGGTGAATTATCCAAGTGTAGGTGGGTAGGATCAAAGGTATGCATCACTATGTATAATCAAGTGTGATAAACATATGCAAAGAAAGTTTGATCTAAACCCCGAAAAAATGAGAGGATAAATTATATATGAAAACCCTATGAAGACCTAACATAAAATCCTAAGGTGAAACCCAAGGTTACTAATAACAAAATGTTAGGTTCACAAAACTATAAATAAATGTATTAGCTTTGAACATAAAAAATATAGGAAAATTAAATAAGTACAATTTGATCAATAAGAAAAGGTTAACCTGGATTAAATCAGTTGAGTTAGTAAATGAATAGTAAAAATTAGATCTATTTAAATAAGAGGATAGAGTACTTGGGTCTAGACTAATAATGGAATAATGTTACTACTCTCATGAAAAATCCATTTGTTATAGTATATAAATTGATTATCCTTAGTTGAATGTGTTAGATTCTATGTAGTTTTAAGATTTTGTGTAGTTCAATCTTACACCCCTTGGGTTTAACTTTGATCCACATATATTTGATTTGATGCATGAAACCAAACAATGCCACGTGTCCAAGTGATTTTACAAAAAAAATTATTTAGTAAACTTATATTTGTATTTGTTCTTTTGGTAGTAGAATATGATCAAGACAATGTTTATGAACAACTTTAGGAGATTTTTTACTCAATTTGAAATGTGTTAGGTGGGTTAACAATGAGGATTAGTGTACAAGACAACATACAAAATCATATATGTGGACCACATATAAAAAAGTGGATTTGATTTTTTTCTCTTTAAAAATTGAAACATGTTCTAATGATTTCCCAAAATATATTACATACAAATTAATGTAACTTTGAATGCCTTTATATACCATATCACAATAAAATCTCACATAAACATGTGTCAAGTTAGCTAATAATGTCTAGTAGGAAGGGGCAAGATATTTGAACTTTGAATTTAAAATTTAAAATCTGTGTTTATTTCCATCTCGCCTTAGGATTAAACTAGGATAATCCAAGTGGTATAGAAATTAAAATTTAAAATTTGTGTTTATTTCCATCTTGCCTTAGGATTAAACTAGGATAATCTAAGTGGTATAGAAATGAACCATCGTTTCAAGACATTTAATATTTGTGTGAAAATGAGTTTAAATATGCTACTGCATTTAGGTATTCTATCAAAGGAAAATGGATCCTTGTTAGGGAAAGTGTACAAAAGCATGTAAGGGCAAGAAAAAGCATTAGGGAAAGTGTACAAAAGCATGTAAGGGCAAGAAAAAGCATATGAACTGTAGCTACCAATTTATTTATTTAAATTGGACTAAGAATATGTGTTTACATATTTATGCTGATAAACAATTCAAAATGGAAACAATAGTTAGAATCTTAACTTAAAGACAGTAACAATTGGATAAAACAGTTGAAAATAGTAATTAAATAGATAGAAATAATAAAAAAACAGCAGCAACATAAAATTAAATAGTAAAATTAAATTAAATTATAGCCGTATAAGAAATATTAAGTTATAATTTAAATGAAATTATAAACAATATTATTTTATATGAAGGTTGATTTATATATTTGATTTAGTTTTTTTAAAATTAAAAGTAACTGTTTTCATCCTTTTACTTCAATGTTAAAATTAGTAGACAGTTGAGTGAATTTTGGTTTATTTGTGCAATTCAATAATTTATATAAACTTATTAAAAATCAAGTCAACACTTTGCAAAGTTTAATTTCTCTGTTATTGCTTTTGCTTATGGTATTTATAAAATAGATGGCACTTTGACATGCAGGAAGGTCTCTGATTGCAAGAAAGGAAAGCCCATGCCTTGTGGCCAGATATACCAAAGTCTCTGAAAGCAGTTAATGCAATCCATATAAATTAATACATCAATATTTCTACTGATAAAGAAATAGTCATAAGAAGGTCTTACCAATTCTTGCCAATGAAGTAGCCTGGTTGAGAAATACTTTACAAGCTTACCAAAACTCAACATCTCATGTCAAAAAAGTTTGCATATTCTTGGATTCCAGTCTGACATTTTTAAAGTAAAAGGAGAAATTTGAATACTAGGCAGGTTATAAACATAAAACCTGCAATAAAAGACAAGGTTGATTTCTATAGCCCCAGAGGAATCTAGTGAAAGTATAATCTTCTGTATCAGAGGTTACCAACAGAAATAAAGACAGATATTGGCATACTCCTATAGTCTCTGTTTTCTAAGTTGTCTCCTCCTGCTGTTAGAAGCTTCAAAACCTGAATCCCATGAACAGAACATAAATTAAACATCATCACTTGATAGCTTATGTAAACAGATACAGTTTTGTTTAATGTAGCCAAGCCTTATAATTTGATAAACCCTGAAGACAGAAGCTTGTATAATTTGGGTGGACATTATTATTGATGCAATGGTGCTCGATATGGTCATGCTTTGCAGGATAATTTTTGAATCTACGGAACGAAGAAGAGAAAATAAGAAGCAGCCCTTAAAAGTTTAACCCTTAAAATCAGAAACAGTTAATGAAATTCAGTTCCTCCTTGAGAAGAGCTATAATATATTAATATGGAAGTGGATAAGGGGAGGTGGGTTTAGGTTTACCCGAGGGCTGAGGCTCAAGATTCCAATGGGAAAGAAAGAAAACGGTTGACATAGGAAAAAAAAAGCAAACAGCTGGAATTTTATTTCAACACATGAATAGGGTTACAAACATAAAAAGCTGCAAGAAGAGAATGCATAGCCGTTTGCTTTTTCAAATGGCATCCGTTTGCTTTTATCTGCTGCTAGTCGTTTGCTTTATTCTCATGCTAGCCGTTTGCTTTTTTCTCCTTGCGAAGAGTTTCCTTCTTTGTCTTTCCCTATACATACACATTTGCACAAAGACATTAAAAACATTCTTATAGTGAGCTTTGATGCAGTAGATGAGGAAGAGAAGTATATATTTTTTCTTGTGGGAAGAGAAAAATATTTGGTCATCATGATCTGCTGAGAGATTAGGAAAAGTGCTGGAGAATGCATGATCTGCTGAGAGATTAGAGAAAGGACAGTTCAAAGACATGGTCTCTGTACCGCTTTTGATCACCGCAGCAAATTAGCCACATTGAGAAACAAAGGAAGGTTAGTTTTATGCCATTCAATATTTCAATAAGCAGGTGTATGTACACTAATTGTTTGCTGATTTTATGCCATTTTATGTGATTCAATATTTCAATAAGCAAGTGCTGATTCGGGGAATTAAAGCCGAAAGAGACGATTGTTTTGAACAGCATATGGAGCTTGTGAGAAGATCAAGTGGAAGATTAAAAGAGGCATTTAATAATTCTCGATGTTGAAATCAATTGTATAACAGAAGAATTAGCCTGCTGCTAATAACTTCATTCAATTCTTTGGAGTTCAGATATTTTCTCTAGGTTATAGTTGTTTAATGTTCTTTTTTATGTATTTTCATGTATCTTTAAGATTTAACCTGAAGTGCAGTAGCCTTGCAGTGTTATTGGAATCCAAGAAGCTATGGCAACTTGTTGTACCCACAGTAATAGTTTATACAGCATGTCAAAACTGATGTTTTGTGGACACCTGGGCAACCTGCAACTTGCTGCATCCTCATACAGGGATCCAAGTTTTCGCTTATGATCTCATGGTTTGTTTCCTAAATGCACTGTTGCTGCTTATTTTTATAAGCATACAAATTAGAGAAGAAATCTTATTAACTTGTATATCTAAAATTTTGCACTATCTACCTTATTATGATTTGTAGATACCATCCCATATTGTCTAATTTTATAGTTTTCTTGTGCCCAACCCTGTACTTGCAATAACACTAACACTAGAATACCATTTTTATAGTTTTCTTCAATATATAAAAGGTATGATGGTTTATTTTGTTGCTGCTGTCCACATTCAGACCGTTGGAGATTTGAACGGAACAATTTTAAATTGTAGTTGGTAGGAGGAGCGTCCAGGTAGATGCCAACTAATTTAACCGTTGAAAGCAACCGAATTTGATCTTGGAAAGTTTTTTTTGTTTGTTTTTTTGGTTTTTTTTTTATTGATCTTGGAAAGTTATAAGAGAATCTCATCCCTGTGATTTGTATGACGCACTGCACCAGCCAAAAGTTGAGGTGATCACTGATGGTCTAATGTGAGTAATTAGATATTCCAATTTATTATTAGTTTTAGGTTTGTTTCGCTTCTTTATAATAGGAGTTACTGTGATTCCAAATCATTACCTTGTGAAATGTTAGATGAAACTTGTTTACGATCTAAATCAGAAAATAGGGTGTGAAAGAATAGGAATCAGAGGTAGCAGATTCAGTGCATGTTTGAAGGCGATAAGCTAGATGATAAGTCAAGAAAGATTTCAACAGGGTACCCATGTATCTCGAGGGCTTAAACAGAGATGTGCCTCGAGTAGTCTCTTTGGGCCTTTTTCATCGCAGGATGTCTCAGCGTTATACACAGTAGGCGTCTTAAATCGCTCAATGAAAAGGCTTTCTAGTGGAAAGAGTGCTTCCAGAAATTACCAAGGAAGAAATCCTTGCATTCTAGAGTCTCTCAGGCTTCTCAGCGAAAAGAGCGCCAGAGAAAAGTGAAAGAAGACCTACAATTGAAGTGAAGCAATACGAACACTTTTTAAATGATTTCATTGTGCAATGTGCATGAGTCAGAGATAAAGACTATGTTTCTGATCTTCATGGCTGTGGGCGTCTACAGAGAAAAAGAACTCATTTCTGATGAATAGAACCTGCACAACACACACAAATCACTGTTAAAAGCTCTTAAATATAACGAGTTTTAGGCGACTTGGACGATGGTTTTAATAGACTTTCTCACAAACTAAGAAAATGTATACCTCATACATCTTATTCCCAAAGATAAAATCCACAATGACAATCTTTGAAATAATACTAGTTGTGTACCCTGTTATTTCATTTTGTGCTTTCAAAACAAGTAAATATTAGTGAAACAAAAATCACCTACCATTTTGAATATTTATTGTGTCGGTGTCTAACTTTTCCAAGAAAACCAGCATTAATTAGGTTAAATGTAACAGTGGCACTGTTATATGTGTACAATGGCCTTCCATCTAGCCCTAAAATCTCGGCCATATCTTTCCATTTTATGACTGTGGTGTCTGCACCTGCTTTTGTTCACCTTCTTCCTCTCCAAGTTCAAACACAAATAACAAAGTAAAGTTTGCTAGATCAAACTTCACAGTGAACTATCAGTTTTGAAAGGATGACAAACAAATTAAAAGAATGCGTTGAAGTGTTCCTTACAGTTACAGTAGGAGTCTATCAATATAACAAAGTTACAGAATCTGAAAGATATCTTTCCATTCAATTCAATGAGCAAGGGAGCTAGCAGACCAACTCTATTTTTAATCTTCATTATCAACATAATTATCATTTCTTTTCAACTGAGTAGTTTAATAAATTTCTTATTTTTTTAACTAAAGATAGCACAACATTTAAGTTACAAATCTTTTAGCGTCCATACACTTTAGTTTTAGAGTTAGTAAAGGATCTAATTTTATTATAACTTTTATATAATTGTCAATAAATGTCTATTGTCTATGAATTTTAAGTTTTTTATTTAAATAAATTAATAATTTAGTTTATTTATAAAGTCAATTTAATTTAAAATTGTATTGTTATTTGCTTGCAAACACTAAGTTATTTGCTTGCAAACACTAAGTTATTAGGCAAATACTATTTTTTAAATTTTATTATGTAAATAGTTATTAGTTTTAAATAAAATGAATATCTTATTAATTTTAGTTAATTTATTTTTTAAACCAATACTTTTTTAAAAGAGAACTAAATCTTTTCAAGTCAACATGGAAAATATTTAACTTTATAAATTTTAGAAATTATTTCCCATGAAAACGATTGGTCAATTGGATGTTCAAAAAGTATATTTTTAGCAGAAATATTTATTTATTTATTTATTTATTTTTTATTTTTATAATTTTATTGGTTGAAATATTTGACATCTTGTTGCAATAATAGTTGTTCTAGTACCCATATCCCTAAATAAATAAATAATAGACATAAAAAGTCATATTTCACAATATGCCCACTTAAATGATAATTATAATTTATTATGACATCATTTAAATTTTAGATAATAATTTTTTTATATTTTTAAATGATATAGGATTTTTTTTTATTTCATACAAACATAATATAATACTAACCAATTAATTTTTTTAGTAATATTATACAAACATTTAAAAAATTATTAATATTTTTAATTAATTATTTATTCCTAATATGTAATTTCTTTTGCATAAGATTTGTTTTTTTAAGTCATTATGAATTATTAAGATATATAATATTCTTATAATCTAATATTAGAATTGTAACTTTATATTTTAATTTTTAATTTTCACATCATATCTTTTATTTTAATTCCAACTTTACATTGTTTATATTAAGAATATTGCATAATTTAAAATTAAAATTATATTATTATTCTTATCATATTTTTAAAATTAATTAATATTATCTTTTATGTCTTTACTAAATATTGTATAATTACAATAACAATCTTTTAATTGTAATAACATAATTTGTTATAATATCACTAAAAAAAATTAATATTTTTTAATAGTAAAATTTGGAGAAAAAGTAGCTAATGTAATGCTCAAGATATGCACACTTAATAATATATGTATGCTTAAATAATATAATTACTTAAAATAGTATAATTATTGGGGGAGGGAGAGAGTGGGGGAAGAGGGAGAGGGAGAGGGAGAGAGAGGAGGGAGGAGGTGGGGGCATGGGAGAGAGGGAGGGTGAGGGCTGAGGTTGAAGCGGAGATGAGTGGGAGAGAGAGGGAGGGCCCAGTGGAGAGAGAGAGGGAGTGCGCAGTGGGGAGGAGAGGGAAGGAGGAGGGAGAGAGGGGCGGGGGCCCCATGGAGGGAGGGAGGCGGGGTGGGAGAGGGAGTGGGGAGGAGAGGACTGAGTTGGGCAAGGAAGGTGGGAGAGGGGGCATGGTGGGGTGGAGAGTGGAGGAGTGGGGTGGGATGGGGAGGTGGAGGAGGGAGGGAGGGCAGGAGGAAGGGTGAGAGAGAGGAGTGAGGGAGAGGAGGCGGAGGCGGGGAGAGACCGATGGGAGGGTGGAAGGAGACGGAGGGAGGAGGGAGGAGGAGGGAGTAAGATGGGGAGGGTAAGGTGGGAGGGGAGGAGGGTGGAGGAGGAGAGGTGGGAGAGAGAGAAGAGAAGTGAGTGGGGAGGAGGGAGGCGAGGGGTGGAGGGAGGGGAGACAGGCGGAGAGGGGAGGAGGGTGAGGAGGAGGGGAGATAGGGAGGAGGTGGGAGTGAGCTTGAGTAAGGGGAGAGATGGGGGAAGGAGATGGAGAGATGAGAGAGAGGGAGGGAGGGGAGGGAGGGGCCGAGATGGGAGGGAGGAGGACGGAGGGAGGGAGGGGGAGAGAGGGAGTGGGAGAGAGGAGAGAGGGAGAGGGAGAGGGAGAGGGAGAGAGGGGGAATGGGAGAGGGAGAGAGCAATAATGGGAGAGGGAAGGGGGAGGACAGGGAGGTGGAGGGGTAGGGGAGAGAGGAAGCGAGAGAGAGAGGGGGAGGGAGGGACCAAGGGCTAGAGGGAGAGGGAGGGAGGGACCGAGGGTGAATGAGGGAGAGGGAGTGGGAGTTGGAGGGGGGAGGACGAGGAGGTGGAAGGAGGATGGAGGGAGAAGAGGGAGGGGGAGGATGGGGAGGTGGAAGGAGGATGGAGGAAGGAGGGGGAGGGGGAGAGAGGGAGGGAGGGAGCAAAGGTGAGAGAGAGAGAGAGAGAGAGGACGGAGGACAGGAGGAGAGGAGAGGAGGGAGATGGAGGGAGGGATGGGGAGAGAGAGAGGGAGGAGGAGGGAGTGGGATGGGAGGCGGGTGGACGGATGGAGGAGGAGGGAGGGAGGAGGAGGGGTGAGAGGGTCTGAGATAGAGAGGTAGAGAAGGAGGAGAGAGAAAGGTTAGAGAGGAGATGATGGGAGGAAGGAAGAGAGGGAGGGGAGGGAGTGGGGATGAGGGGAGGGTGTGAGGCGAGAGAGCAAGAGAGAGAGAGAGGGGAAGGACGAGGAGGTGGAGGGGGACAGACGGAGGAGGTGGAGGGGGAGAGAGGAAGCAAGAGAGGTAGAGAAGGGGAGAGAGGGTGAGAGAGGGAGACGGTGGGAAGGAGGGAGGGAGGGAGAGAGGGGGAGGGAGGAAGCGAGGGTGAGACAGAGAGACAAGGAGCAAGGGTGAGAGAGGGAGAGGGAGGGAGGGAGTGAGGGAGAGGGAGGGAGAGGAGCGAGGGAGAGGGAGAGAGGGTGGGGGAGGGAGCAAGAGATAGGGAGTGAGACAGGAGGTGAGGGAGGAGAGAACAAGCGAGGGTGGTGGGGAGGAGGTGAGGGAGAGGGAGGAGGAGGGAGGGGAGGAGGGGAGGAGGGTGAGAGAGGTGAGGGAAGGAGGGAGGGAGGAGGGAGGGTGAGGCGGCGAGGGGTGGGAGAGAGAAAGAGGGGAGGATGGGGAGGTGTAGGGGCGGTGGAGGGTGTGAAGGTGAGATAGGGAGACTGCAAGAGGGAGAGATGGGGAAGGAGGGAGGGAAAGGACTGAGGGAGAGGGAGCAGGAGTGGGAGGGGGGAGGTGGAAGGAGAAGGGAGGGAAGAGGGGGGATGGGGAGAGAGGGAGAGAGTGGGAGAGACATACAAACATATAGATAGACAAACAGATAGAGAGGGAGAGGGGGAGAGAGGGGGCGGGAGGCGAAGGTGGGAGGGGCGGGGAGGAGGGAGAGGAAGGAGGGAAAGGGGAGGAGATGGAGGAGGAGGGAGGTTGAGAGGGGAGGGTAGAAGGTGGGGAGAGAGGGAGGGAGAGGAGAGGAGGGAGAGGAGAGGAGCCAAAGTGGGAAAGGGAGGGGAGGATGGGAGGTGGAGGGATGGGAGAGGGAGGGAGGGGAGCAAGAGAGAGGGAGAGAAGGGAGGAAGAAGTGAGGGGTGATATACGGGAGAGGGTGGGAGGAGGGAGGAGAGTGGGAGGGAGGAGGCGGGTGTAAGAGGAGAGAGGGAGGAGGAGCAAGGGTGGCGGGGAGAGGAGGCGAGGAGAGGGAGGGGGAGGATAGAAAGTTGGGGAGGGATGGGAGGGAGGAGGAGGAGAGGTGTGTGAGAGGGAGAGGGAGGGAGGAATGGGGTCACAGGGGAAGGTGGGAGGGAGGGAGTGGGAGGGAGAGGAGTAGGAAAGAGAGGAGGGAGGGAGGAGAGAGGGAGGGAGAGGGAGGGAGGAGGAGGAGGGAGGAGGCGGTTAGGGTGGGTGAGGGAGGAGGCGTGGGAGGAGAGAGAGAGAGAGAGAGCAAGAGCGGGAGTGGGGAAGGATCATGAGGTGGAGGGGGGATGGATGGAGGAGGAGGGGGGAGAGCAAGAGAGAGAGGGAGAGAAGGGGAAGAAGGGAGTGAGGGTGAGAGAGGGAGAGGGTGGGAGGGAGGGGGAGAGTGAGAGAGAGAGAGAGAGGAGGAAGGGAGTGAGGGTGAGAGAGGGAGAGGGTGGAATGGAGGGAGAGGGGGAGAGAGAGAGGGAGAGAAGGGGAGGAAGGGAGTGAGGGTGAGAGAGGGAGAGGGTGGGAGGGAGGGGGAGGGGAAAGGATGGAGCGAGGATGAGAGGGAGAGATAAGGAGTGAGGGTGAGAGAGGGAGGGGGAGGGAGGGAGCGAGGGTGGGAGTGAGGGAGGGAGCGAGGATGGCGAGGGAGAGGGAGGGAGGAGGAATTGAGGGTGAGAGGGAGACATGGAGGCGAGGGGTGAGAGAGGGAGGGAGGAGAGGAGGGAGGGGCGATGGTGATCAGGGAGGGAGAAGAAGGGGAGGGAGGGTGAGGGTGAGGAGGAGATAGGGAATGGGGTGAGGGAGAGGGAGAGGGAGGGAGGGAGTGAGGGTAAGCAAGGGTGAGCATGGGAGAGGGATGGAGAGAGAGAGAGAGGCAGTGGGAGAGAGAGAGAGGCAATGGGAGTGGGAACGTGAGTGGGATGGGGAGTATGGGGAGGTGGACAGGGGATAGAGAGAAGCGACAGAGAGGGAGTTATCTAGGTAGGGTGGGTATTGCATCTTAGTAGAGGGACTGAGAGAGGGAGGGAGAGGGAGAGGGAGAGACTAAGGGGGAAAGGGGGAGAGAGAGAGATTTATGTAGGGTGGGTGAGATAGAGGGACAAAGAGTTATCTTGGTAGTGTGGGAGGGATAGAGGGATTGAGATAGAGTTATCTAGGTAGGGTGGGTTTTGCATCTTAATAGAGGGAATGTGTGAGAGAGAGGGGGGGACAGAGAGGGGAAAAAGAAGGAGAGAGGGACATAGGGAGAGGGAGAGGGAAAGGGGGAGAGAGAGTTATCTAGGTAGGATGGGTGAGATGGGGGTGAGTTATCTGGGTAGTGTGGGAGGATGGAGGGGACTGGGGGAGTTATCTAAGTGGGGTGGGTCTTTCATCTTAATAGAGGTTCAGAGGAGAGAGTAGAGGGAGGGAAGGGAGAAAATGGGAGGAGGGGAGGGTGGGAGGTGGGGAGAGGGGGGGAATAGAGAGAGGAGAGGGAGAGAGGTGGGAGAGGAGAGAGGAGAAGAGAGAGGGAGGGAGGGGCATAGAGAGGAGAGAGGGAGAGAGAGAGTTATCTAGGTAGGGTGGGAGAGATAGAGGGACAAAGAGAGTTATCTATGTAGGGTGGATCTTGCATCTTAATAGAGGGAATGAGAGAGGGAGGGAGGGAGGTATGGAGGGGGGAGAGAGATACAGAGAGACAGAGAAATGGAGACAAAGACATAGATAGAGATAGAGACAAATATGACAGAGACAGAGACAAAGAGAGAGAGAGAGAGAGAGAGATAGACAGAGAGTTATCTAGGTAGTTTGGGAGGGATAAAGGCACTGAGAAATAATTATCTAGGTGGGGTGTGTTTTGCATCTTAATAGAGGTACTGAGAGAGAGAGGGAGGGACAAAGAGGGAGAGGGGGAAATAGAGAGAGGGAGAGGGAGAGACAGAGACAAAGAGTTATCTAGGTAGGGTGGGTGAGATAGAGGCAGAATGAGTTATCTACGTAGTGTGGGAGGAATAGAGGGATTGAGAGAGAGTTATCCAAGGTAGGGTAGGTCTTTCATCTTAATAGAGGGATTGAGAGGGAGGGAGGGAGAGAGAGAAAGAGAGAGAGGGGGGATAGAGAGAGGGAGAGGGAGAGGGAAAGAGAGAGAGAGAGCTTGAGAGAGTGAGTTATCTAGGTAGGGTGGGTTGGATAGAGGTAGAGAGGGATAGAGGGATGAAGGAAGAATTATCTAGGTAGTGTGGGAGGCATAGAGGGTCTTAGAGAGAGTTATCTAGGTAGGGTGGGTCTTGCATCTTAATAGAGGTACTAAGAGAGAGGGAGGAAGGGAAGGAGAGGTACAGACAAAGACAAAGAGAGACAAAGAGAGAGAGAGAGAGAGAATATCTTCTTGATTATTCAAAGATAAAAGGTCCTTATAAAATATTTTCTTCTTACTTTACCGTACAATGGATGCTCTAGGAACAACATTTGTAATTCCTTCTTTTGAAATTTTTATAGACATAAGAAAACAATCTAATTTAATCTCCATGTATTAAATAGGCAAAAGGTAAGAAATATCCCAATAAACCTAAGGGAAAAGGTAAGAAATCTCCCAATAATCCTAAGGGACAATCAACTTCAAGAAATAAGTAATAATATAAGCATAAGAATAAATTAGAAAAATAAACTACATCATCTTCACAATCAAGAATTACTTCTTAAAATTAAAATTAGAAAAAAAGAGGGTCATGTGCTTTTTTCTGGATCACAAGATCATAATAACAAATTTTAATTTAAAGAGGGTTGTATATTTAGAAGAGATCATGAAGAAACACAACATTTATCTTCCAAAACATACTAAGGGACATTCACATATATCTAAGGTTTAGATACATCCACCAATAGTTGGATTATTGCCTTAGGAGACTCACATCACATGATTCACTCATAAGATCTTCTTGAATCTATTTTTGACAACACTACTTCTTAGATTTCAGTGAGGAACTATTCATAGGTTCTAGTTTTGGTATCTAGTATAGTAAAATTGATAGGGATTAACATTGAGAATGTTCTCTATGTTCTTGATATTTCATCTAATATTCTATTAGTTTACCAAATTTTTCATACTAGTGATGGAAAGATAGTTGATTTTTTACTACATGATGCAGTTATTCAAGAACTATATCATCTTGAGATAATTGTTTCTTTAGGAAAATTAGTTCATGGGTCTTGATTATATAGGTTTCATAGTTTTGAGTCATTTTATGGTGCATCAAATATTTCCCGTACTAATATTTTTAGCAAAATTTTACATGAGAGGTTTGTACACTTCAATTATAGATATCTTCAATAGTTGAGTACTAAGAATATGATACTTTAAATCCCTAATATTTCTTGCATAGAGGGCATTTTTTAAGGTTTTGTTCATGGAAATATCATCCAAAAACCTTTCTAAAGGGTAAGTCCCACCATGCTACTACCTTACTATATTTGGTTCATAGAGAGAGAGAGAGGGAGGGAGAGAGAGAGGGGGGGAGGCGGAGGGAGAGGGAGGAGAGGGAGAGGGATAGGGAGAGAGAGAGAGAGGAGGGAGGGAGGGAGGGAGAGAGGGAGAGAGGGGGGAGAGAGAGGGAGAGAGAGTGTGTGTGTGGTATCAGAGTATAGGTAGGTCTGTAAGGGAGAGAAATTGTGAAGCAAAAGAGTACAAGGTGCCTCCAAAAGGTAAGACTATATCTAGGGAAATGAATGAGATGAAAGAAAAGACCGCAAGGGAGATTAGAAGAATGAAGGAACTGCAAGATATGGTTGTAGCAAGGCTTGAGGCTATTGAAACTAGTTAGAGGAGAGGTATGGTCATGGGTGATGAGAGTGACCCAAAAGAAGAAGGGGAAGAGGAGAATGAAGAAGAGGAAGAGGAATTGGATCCTGATGTGCAAAGGATGGTAAAGCTACTGAGATCAATTAAGGAAGATAAACACAAGGTAAATATGGATGTACCTATGTATGGAGGTAGTTTGACTGGGGAAGAGTTTTTGGATTGGATTGTAGAACTTGATAATTACTTTGAATGTGAGGATGTACCTGAAGAACAAAAGTTGAAGATAGAAAAAACAAAATTGAAGGGTCATGCCCTATTATGGTGGGATTATGAGTAGACAGAAAGGAGGATGAAAGGTAAGTCAAAAATTGTTTCTTGGGATAGAATGGTGGCCAAGCTTAAGGGAAAGTTCTTATCGGCTAATTATGCAATTCAAATGTACAAGGAGATGATTGTGAAAATGTGGGATCAACATCTCAACATGCTGTCCAAAAGTTGGTGAATCACTCACGGTAAGGAGAACTCTCATCAAAGAATCAGTAGAGAAGGAGCCACCACAAAGGAAGAATCTCTTCAAGACAACTTGCAAGTGTTTGGGTAAGGTTTGTAAAGTTGTAATTGATTTAGGAAGTACAAATAATATGGTTTCAATCGAGATGGTTGAAAAACTTAAGTTGCCTAGGATACCACATGATACCCCTTACAAAGTCTCTTGGTTGAATGAGGGCCAATATGATTTGGTAAATGAACAAAGTTGGGTGGAATTCAATGTAGGAGGGTATAAGGAAAAAAAATTATGTGACATACTACTCATGGATGTATGCCATTTGCTGCTAAGGAGGCCTTGGCAATTTGATAGGCATGCTATGTATGATGGAAGGAGGAATACCTATGAGATAGAAAAAGATGGGGTTTCATATACTTTGACACCATTGAAGGAGGAGGATAAAGGGAAAGCTAAAGGAGATAATGTAATGATGGTAGGTAGGAAGGAGTTCATAAAGGTAGAAGAAAAGAAGCCTATGGAGCTTGCAGCCACTCCTAAACCTGGAGATATTATGATAGTAGACATGAAGAATGACTTGATTTTGAAGGGAAATGATATTGAGTTAGTGTCAAGATCTATTGCGTTTAAGGTCAAGGATGAATTGATTTTGGACATTCAACGTTGGCTTAAGAAGTATGTTGTCATGATGGTAGGAGAAGTGTTTCATTCATTGCTTTCAAAAGGGGATATTGGTCATTCAATTTTTTTCATGTCAACAATTAGTATTCCCGATCAAGCAATAGACATAAAGGCACCACAATAGATGGAAGAGGTGAGCAACAAAGGTGAAGAGGTCAAGGATAAGCTACAAGGGAATGTAGGAAAATCCAAGCATACACCTAAAGTGAAGAAAAAGAAGGTTCATTACAAGGATGGAGGAGATATGGTAGTAGGAAATGATGTTGGTTCAACAATGTTTTCAAGTGAAGAATAGGTCAAGGATCAATGATCAAATAGGTCTTTGAAGTTGGAGCATAACCTAGGTGCCAAAGAATTCAAAAAGACAAGGGATGATACATATTTCCAGTTTTTGGTCCATTGGAAAGGTTTACCAGATGGAGATGTCACTTGGAGGTCAAAGAATGGCAAGAAAAAGCATCAATCTATTGTTGCAACATTGTCCTCAATGGGACTTGAGTCCTTTTTGTCTGGGGAGTATGGTGCAGGGCACCTAGTCTTAATGTAAAAACTTGCTAAGTGTTAGTATTTTGTGTGGTCAACCAATTTTGGTTGTAATAAGGTCTATTAAGAACATGTTTGATGTTTTTGGTTAGTTTGAGTCATGTGGGATCGGTCTTATGAAAATTTGTCAAATTTTGTAAAAGTTGCATAAGCAATTTTGTATTTTTGAGTCATGTGGGAAGATGAACCATTGGGAATTCAAATGGTAGTTGGAAAATGGTTGGACATGGTTTGTATTGGTTAATTATGCCTTGTTTTATTCGAGGCAAGGTTTTGGTGAAGTTTTGGAGATCAAGCAATAACAATATACTATGTTTTATGTGTTTATCATTGTTTTCTTGTTGCTATACAGAGCAGTACGGTCCCGTATGGCCTAAACATGTTCTAAATTGTATTGGAATTCTTGGAGGACTAAATAATCTATCATTTTCAATTGATTTGATTCATTTTCATTAAGTTTGAAGGGATTTAGAGTAGTTTTACTGAAAAACAGTTAGAAACCCTAATTCTTGAGGGTTTGATTGAAGAAAATGAGGTTTTCACCCATTCCATTAGTGAAAAGATCTGACACTTGGTGGAATGGGTTTAGATTGGTAGGGTTTCATGTTCATAATGTTGCACGAGCAGGGGAATGGCGTTGGGTGTAAATTTGTTGGTGCCCTAGTATGAAAACTTCATGTTTTTTGGTAATAAAGTTGCATAGGAGTTGGGGTTTTGTAGAAAAGTTGTTTGGAGATCATTCTAGTTGATGAAAATTGCATGTGAAGACCCCATGTGACATGGTGATAGCTCTAGAATGAAGAATTAAGGTTTGGAGATTGCAAAACCAATAATTTCCTTGTTGAACTAGCCTAATTAGGCATAGTTGGGAGCGTAGCAGTCCAATTTTGAGGGTCATCTTCCAAAACAAACCTATCTAAAAAAATTATATGTTTTTAAGTGCCATAAAGGGTATCTTGAATGGTGGTTAGATTTTGGGTATTGGGTCTATTCTAAAAATTAAGAGAGAAAACCCTTATTTCAAGTACTACTATGAGTATAGGAGGATTTGAGAGAAAATCACCAAGTTAAGGCTCTTGAATTGCAAAGCTAGTTTGATTCTAATTATTTTGATACCATTCACCCTACTCTGCATTAGAGAGAGAGAGAGGGGGGGGAGGGAGAGAGATAGAGAGGGAGGGAGGAAGGGAGGGAGAGAGAGAGAGAGAGAGAGAGAGAGAGAGAGAGAGAGAGAGAGGAGTGAGAGAGGAGGTAGGGTGGGTGAAGAGGGGGGAGGAAGGGGAGGGAGTAGGGGTGGAAGGAGGGATGATGGGGAGGTTGGGAGGGGAGTGAGAGAGAGTTAGAGGGAGAGGGAGAGGGAGAGGGAGAGAGAGAGAGGGGGGAAAGTGGGACATAGGGGGAGTGGGGGAGTGAGGGATAGAGGGAGTGAGAGAGAGAGATAGAGAGGGAGTGAGGGTGAGAGGGAGAGAAGGGGAGTGAAGGTGAGAGAGGGAGTGGGTGAGAGAGAGAGAGAGAGGAAAATAGATAGATAGAGAGAGGGGTAGAGATAATTAAGGAGAGGGAGAGAGTAGACAAATAACATGTTTCACGTTCCATAAAACTTGCTCACATTTTGTGGAAGATCACATGAGCTCCCCTAATTGACCCAAGACAACCACAACATAATATCACATAAAACAACACAACACATTACATAGAACATAACAACACAACACATACATTTTATTATATTCAAAAAAAATTATTTACATACTATTAAATGTACAATTTATCATATTTTTCAAAACATGATGCATTAATAAAATAAAAAAATTAATTTTAAATTTTAAAGGCTATTAGTTATGTCATTTGTAACAATTTTGTTATGTGATAGTCAAACACGACAATGTCTCTAGTGATTTGCAAGAAGTTTGTCATTTGCAATAATGTTAATATGTGGTGGGTCAAAATACCAATTTAATAATTATGTAGATGTTATTATGTCAAGTGGTTTGATTTCATAAAGGGAGTAAGTTCGTTACTATGTTTTAAATGTTGTATTAATATCTATCAAGTCAAAATGTATAAAATTTGAGTTCTCAAGAAAATCTCAACTCTTTGATAATTGCGTTAGTATAATAAAGATTTATTTGATTATTCTAAAAGCAAATAACCAACAATACATAGTCTTTAAAATATTTTTCTATGTATAGACTTTAAAAATTTCAAATCATAATGAATCTTTGTAGAATTAAAACTTTTATGCAAAAGTTATCTAGTAAGGATCATTCTTAATAAAAAAATTCATTGGAAGAAATCCCAAATTATGGACATTTATAAAAGTATTGATTATAATTAAATGACATAAATATTTACAAACAAGCTTCTCTTAGCTTCAAGAATATTTATTTGAATATTCTCTACTAACAAGGCCAACCACGTGAAGGTGGAAGCTCTCATGGCCTCCCCTAATTAACCTAAGACAACCACAACACAACATCACACATAACAACACATCAAAACATTACACAAAACACAACACAACAACACACAACACACAACACACAACACATACATTTTATTTTATTTATAAAATAATTATTTGCATACTTTAAAATATTTAAATATTTTATAATTTATTGTGATGATTCATTGATAAAAATAAAAAATATTTTGAAGTTTTAAAAGCTATGTTATGTCTTTTGCAATCATTTTTATATGTGATGGTCAAATAGTGCAACATCATTAGTGATGTGTTTTTATTATGTGCAAGAATTTTTAGTCATTTGCAATAATGTTAACATGTGGTGGGTCAAAACATACATTTTATAATTATCAAGACGATTATGTCATGTAAATGACAATCATAAGTGAGTAATGACTATCGTTTAAATGTTGTTTTCATAAGGGTAATTTATGATTGTGTATTGTGGACAATGTTAATATGCGGCAAGTACATTTAGCTTTTCGTTATGGTGGAATTGTTATATTGTGTGAATTATGTCCATTTTGAATGTTTTTTTCATAAGGGTGGTTTATGATTGTCCATTATGTTATTTCCATTGTGATTCATAAATGATAAATTTATTAATAAAATTATGATTCATAACTTTAATGTTAATATCAAAATAAATAAAAAATTTAAATAAAAATTAAACATTAACTAGAAAACAAAAAAAATGCAAGAGACACAAGAGACATACCTTAAAGAATGGTCTTGGCCTATTGACCATTCTTGAAGCTGTCGAAAACAATTACCTTATGGAATGGCCATGGCCAATAACCATTCCCTTCTGCCTAAAAGGGGTTTTTAACCCCTTCCAATAACTTTTGTGTATTAAACATTGTATTTTTACATGTTACAAAGTTATTATGTCAATGTAATTGACAAATATATTACTAAAGAAATGGAAAATGACCAACCCCATCATTTGTTGCTCTAAATCTACTCCTACGCTTGATCCCACCATAATGGTAAAAAAAAACTAACCCAAAAAGCTGCTTAGCTTTGTTTGGGATCCTTGTAGGAAAATTGCTCGACAATCCACCTATTCCAAGAGCAACATGCAAGAAACATATAATACAAAGGCAGTCAAAGAAAATGGTTGTTAAAACAGTCTAAAACACAAAGCACGTGCACACACCGGGTCTCTCTTTTTATATTCTTTCCAACCTCGCTAAGCACATCAACTTCAATGATTTCGGCTTCTCTGTATTATATAAACCCACCAACAATCATAACAACTACAAATTCTCTTAATTGTCAGTTACAACATTTCACAACTTGAATAAAAGTAATTAAAATAAATAATACATTGAAACATAATGAACTGAACATGTTTGTGATTTAAAACAATGGTACCCACTTAATAAATTTTCAAAATTTAAGAAATAGGGAGAGTTAAAAGGAAAAAAAATCCACAAGTCTAAATTTACCTTCCAGCATTTTCCTAGGAACCTTGTCTGTAGGAACATAAAAAATAAATACCAATCAATCTATTAGAAATGAAAACTGATCAAAACATTCGTTGCTAAGAAAAGGAGAATTAAGATAAAATAAATGGACTCTAAAAGACCATGGATCAATGAATATAGAGATAAGACTGTCATGAGTTGGAAACAAACTAACTGCCAAAAGAGACTAGAGGTTGGGTAATCATATTTATTGTGGAGATCTGACCACATTGAATGTGTATTAATCCTATGGGTTTCAGTCTGTTAAGCCTACCTGCACATATGGTTTACTTGCTTAATGCCCATATCTTTGTTTCTTTTCCTGGACTGTGAGAAAAATGTATAGTCAGGCAGGGCCTTTTCATTTCTTCCCATGATGCTTGTTGGCCTTTATAATTTTTAGAAGTTCATGTGTTTTTTTGGTATCACAAAGTGTCCTGGGATGATGTGGGTAGGGCAGTGCAAAGGCCCCAACTATCTATCCTTTGTTTTCACCTCATACTGATAAGAAGCACTAGCAAATATACTCCAATGCATAGTTATTTCCTATAAACATAGAGGCATTATTTTCCTTAGGCTTTGTCCTAGGGCTTAGTGACATTTTTTGGCAGACCTACAGACCACCAACCTAGACAGAAGAATAGTGTTTTTCATTTAAGGTCAAGGCTCTAGATTATTTGCAACACTGTATAGGGGAGAGGGGCCTATAGTGGATCACCCTAACTTCGTGTTTCTCAAAATCCTATGTGGAAATCTCAAATCATTCCCAATTCTATACAATAGTTCATTTGGCAACTCATGTGCTTCTATATTTCATTTTAGGGCCACATCAGCATGCTTTTTGTGGAGGTATACAAAAATGCCCCAAAAAAAAGTGAGACTGATAGTGGTGCACTAAGTCATGTTTTATTGGTGTGTTGATGTGGCATCACATGATTTGTAAATTTGCATACTTTATGAATAAAAAATATTTTGCAATTGGATATTAAAGTGCTCCACTATGGGGCCCACCGAGGACTATTTCTATCCCCACTATTGGACCCCGCTCCATTATGAGCCCCTCTCCCCTATATCTCATCCATAGCAAGTGAACACCAAGAAATTGAGCGATTCTCTTTAGAGAGGTCTTTCAAGAGAATCTTTCGATTGCCTAGGTTTATTCACATTCATAGTGCCACAATAAGAAGGAAGGGCAGCCTAATGATTGGCTTTTAAGTGCTTTGTCATTTGGGCTATTTAGTGTGTAGCAGTCAAGTGAGGTGTAGTATTATCACATAATAGTAAGAAGGATGAACGTTCTTGGGACATGTAATCTTATGAGTACATGAATTGCTCTGTAGAGATGTAGGTTGCATCACCAACCTCAATATTGGGTATGTGCTACTCACATACCTAAATTCAAGGTATTAGAGCAACCATATAAAGAATTTAGGGTATAGTAGCAATTATATAACATCTAAGACCTGTTTTTCATGCAGATGGTCTGTCATTGCAGCCCAGTTATGGGGAAGAATTGATGGAACTCAAAACTAAAAAATAAGAATAATATAACTAGCAATCGCACCTTAGGGTGCAATGGGTACGCCGAAGACAATATAGTGTACTTTCTGTTAAATTTCTTTATTAATAAATGGGAAAACCAATTTAGAGCCGTAAAGTAAATATATATATATATTTTACTGAATTTCTTAAAAAGTTGAAGTCCTTGGAGTTGAGTACAACAAGAAAACTTAAACCCCCTTAATAAAGAAACATTAATTGAAAATAGAATTCGAGTGGTAGATATGTTTTTTATAATAGATAGAGAAGAAGCAACTTAATAATATGTTGTGATTCTATTCAAAACAATGATTCAATCATGTTTCTTGAATATATGAGTTGCACGAGAGGCCTTGATTTACATCCGACTAAAATCCAAACACTTAATAGGAATGAACCCTAAGCAAGGAAGCAAGGAATGAGTTCAGAAAGTTCAATAGATTTTGACTAATGAACATAAACCCACAAGTCCAATGTATTCCTCTGGAAATATCCCCAAACCTAAAAAGCATTCTAGGATATCTTTATCCAATATGTCTATACTTGTCTTCAAACAACTGAGAAGCCCATCTTTGTGATAATCTGATATTACTTCTACTTGAGAAAGTCTGTTTCTCGCATCCCTCCACAATGTAGGAAGCTTATCACGCAGAGAGCTTCCAATCACCTTAAGAGCAAGTGGTAATCTCCAATTATTGGCAGTTGGTCAGCATCTCTATGACCGTAACATCTATATAGTGTAATCCTCAATTATACACAATACAAAATTTAAATTTTTAGTGTGTTGCATGCTTGTTGATATGGGAAAGAAAAATACGTGACACTGTTTCTAGAACTATTTGTTGTCCAAATGCCCAAAAGCAAAAAAGGGACAGAGCATCTGCCTCTCTTAATGGCTATCTCTAGTTGTCATCATAGTCTTGTATCCTTCTGCTTTAAACAACAGTTTTTCAAGGTGATGCTTTCTGCAAGCTTCATCCAGTACAACCAAAGTTGTTCGAGATTTCATTTGGCTAGCCTTTGTTGGAACTGCATATGGGCATCTTCAAGGGTTTGAAAATCAGGTATGTGGCCATGAACTATCTTATCCCACATTCTCTCAATAGTTACCTTGAGATTTGGGGACTGCAAATTTGTTTCGAAAACAATGGTGTCCTTAAAGTGATCTGTAACAAGACAAAATAAAATGAAATCAGTTAGTAAATCTTTGTAACTAATTGAGAAATCCCCATGGCTTAGCTCCCACCATCTACTTCGTAACTAATTGGTAATAACAGGACCAATATTCAAGATTCACACAGTTAAGATGTAGAAACATTGAGAAAAATAAAAATCCTAAGCTAATATGTGTGTTTTTCAGACCCAAATTGTTGCTATGTGGGTTTTGTATACAATTATCCAAGATTACACATCTTAAATCACATATAATTAAATTTAATATACAAGAGCCAAGAGGCATTATCCACAAAATCACAGATCAAGATTTCCCCACCAAATCAAGAGGCCACAAGAATATGGATTTGAATGAATCTCAAAATTGAACTTGCAGCTAATTTAATAGGCACAATCTGACCTTCAAATGTCAAGTGCCTATGACATTTTTCATAATACTAAATTTCAGTAACAAAATGGTTAAGAGATAAATTGGGTATTATGATATTTATCCTGTTACTGCCGTTATAACAATTAGAAGACCTTTGCTAAGATGGTCGCTAAGATGGAGTGTGCTAAGCTGAGCGGGAAATGTCATTTTGAATCCTCTGCGCTGGGCGGAATCCCTAATGGTGTTGTGGCTACGTCATCCGTGGTGGCTCCTGCCTCGGTGCCTCCTGTGGTGGCTTCTGCTTCGAAGACTGTCGATAAGGCTGAGGGTGTATGCGGGGCTGCTTCGAACGCGACCCCTGTTTCGAAGGATGGGCGTGGGTCTGGTTTGGTCGTGGCCAAATCTATGGATGGTGGTGCTGCGAAGGTAGCTCATGCGGTGGGTTCTGGTGCTTCGTTGGCAACCAGAACTTCTGGGCTTTCTGGGCGGTCTGGCTTGGCCGGGGTGGCCAAAATGTCCTTCAAGCAGGGGAGGAGTTTTATCCCTGTGAGAAATGCCATTAAGGTGAAACTAAAGGACAAAGTAATAGAAGAAATAAACGATGAAGAAGCAGAGCTCTCTGAACGTGGGATTATCTGCAGGTTTCGGGGCTTCTGGCCAAGCCTTCCTCAGCTGCACTCATGGATTTCCAAGGAATGGGAACCTCTTTTGTCTAGTAAAATTCACATCTTCCCTTTGGCCAAGGGATTCTTTGTTGTTAAATTTGATAATATCCAGGACAGAAATACTATTTTATGTGGTCATTTTTTTAGTTGGGGGGATCAATATCAGCTACTGATCAAACCCTGGCATTCAAATTTTAGTCCTGTTTCTGAAACCTTTAATAAATTCCCGATCTGGGTGCGCCTTCCTAATCTCCCCCTCCATCTCTGGAAGGATTCTCTTCTGGAATCGGTGGGAGAGGCTCTTGGGGACTTTCTGTTCGTTGACGAAGAATCTTTAGATATCTTTCATTCCACATTTGCTCGAGTACTTGTAGAAATTGATGTTACAAATGGACTTCCTGCTGAGGTCTCATTAGAATGCTCCAAGGGGACTTGGGTCCAATCACTGGATTATGAAGGATTACCTTCCTGTTGTAGAAGATGCTTTAAAATTGGACATGCTGCTGCTCAATGCGGATTTGAGAAAAAATTACATAAGGCAACCTGGTGGAATGGCGCTTCTCAATGTCATTATACGGTTGAGAAGATTGCTGATCTAAATAAGAGTTTTTCTGAGGTGGCTGCTTCAGAACCGCAGGACCTTGGAACCCCCCCTCTAGTCGTCCCTCTTGGTGAGGTTGTTAAGGCAACCCCTATTGTGCCTTTGGCTGCCTCTCCGAATGAAAGAGCTTCGGCTGTTCTTCCCGGCAGCTTTCCTGGGAAGTCGCTTTCTTTCCAATGCAGCCATGAGGACAACCCCAAGCGTATGGTTGATGGCATTGATTGCCATGAAAATATTAAGAAGGTTTGGCATAGTTTGGCTGTGCAGGTGGAAGAAGGATGGATTACAGTCAAGGGTAAAAAAGATAAATCTTCACGGCCTTCTTTCGACATGACTCTTCGCTCCCACAAGAAAAGTGCTAATTGTAAATCTTGATGAGTTTTGTTTGGGTGCTGGCTTTTTGTTGGCTACAGGCTGTCTTTTTGCAGCCTAGCCTTTCTTGTTGTAAAGGGTTTTGGATCCCTTCAAAATCCGCTTATCCCCAAATATCAAAAACAATTAGAAGACCTTTTAATCTTAACAAACATAACATCATAAAAAGCTATCAAAATGGTATTACTGCCATTATAAAAATTTGGTTTCCTAACAATCTCTAGATATTACTGTCACATAACTATAGCTGCAATATGTGTCAAGGCCAAAGCTAACACAAATATTATTACGACATTATATCATAACGGTATTACTGCCATTATAAAAATTGGTATTACTGTGTTAGCTTTTGTAGATATTATTACGACATTCTATCAAAATGGTATTATTGCCATTATAAAAAAATGGGAAATCTGAATTACAGCCATAAAGTAGAAATAATATGTTTTACTTAATTCCATAAAAAGTTGGGAGTCCTGTGAGTTGAGTACAAGTAAAAAGATTCATCCTTAATAATATGTTGTAATACTATTCAAAAGAGTGATTAAACTGTGATTGTTGAATATATGAGTTGCAGGGGAGGCCTTGATTTGCATGCAGCTAAAATGCAACCATAAGCAAGGAATCAAGCATTTGTAAAGATACATATAATTTGTGAGGATTAAACTGAAATGCAACTTAATATATTAAACAAATATTTTTATGAGATTTCATCTGGCTAAGCCTTTGCTGGAGTGCATATGGCCTTCTGCAACATTTTGAAAATCAGGTATGTGGCCATGAACTATCTTATCCCACATTCTCTCAATAGTTTTCATGAGATTTGGGGACTGTGAAACTGTTTTGAAAATAGTGTTGTCCTTAAAGTGATCTGTAACAAGAAAAAATAAAATGAAATCAGTTATTGTAGCAAGAAGAGCATGTGTTGCAACCTATTGCATACTATCAGAAAAATGACAAATGAAGAAGATGTCTTTCTAAAATTTGAGCTTATAAATCTGAAGACTAAAGACAACATTCACTTTATTGAAACTATAAGTAGACACGAGGCTTACTTGTGAATTATGCAAAACATCTGAGCACGATCCTTTCAAAAATAGAAGCAGGTGTGAATTATGCAAAACATGTGAGGAGACAGTATCTTCTCCAGTGACCTGCCAAGAATATCACAACAACAAACATTTCATTAACATATTAAAGATGATGCAAAAAACAGGGAAACAGAAGGAACTAAACCAAATCAAATCTGTGTCTCTGTAAACTAAACCTAATAGTGTGGCAGAATAGTATGCATTCATGGCCTCGCTGGTGCTTTCTTGGTTTCTCCCATTTGGTTATTCTATTAGCTCACTCGCCCAAGAATGCAGCTTCCATAGATCAAAGCTCCTCAGACGAGGATACACCATCTCTTCCCCAGGATTAACAGTCATGAAATCTTTCACATTGGAATACACCTAGGGCTTGAACCTCCTAGCCCAATTGTGATCAAGCTTGACAAGCAGTGCAATTGCATAGCAAAAGTACCCAAAATGATAGTGATGATCATTATACACGTTTGAAGTCTTCTGAATTCGCAACTCATATTTTCCCTATTTCAGCAAGCAAGCACAATTAACAGTTTGATCAGTGCTAAAAAATACAAAAAAATGAGTTCCATCCCAACTATATCACAGCCATGTACTAAATGTGAATGGTATCATTCCCTACAACAGTAAATGTTAACAATTTAGAAGAGTGAAGCACTTCAGCAATCATAGTTCCTTAACAACAAGACATGTATATGACAAAACAAGGAATAAATTTGAGAAGTTTAATGTAGAAGATTTGGAGATAATGGTTCAAAATAATTAACATCAGAGATTAATTATTTGAAATCATAGTATAAATTGTTGCTTTTATTAAACGAATACTCATTGCAGAATCTAGTGGTAACCGTTAACCTTCAAAATAGACACCTGGTATTCATTAAGCATTAGAAAAGTTATAGGAGATCAACAATCATTCTAGGCCTTCTTTTGACATGACTCTTCGTTCCCACAAGAGTGGTTCTAAATGTAAATCTTGATGGGTCTTGTTTGAGAGCTGGTTTTTGGCTGGCTGCAGGTTGTCCTTTCTGCAGCCTTGTTTTTTATTGTAAAGGGTTTCGGGTCCCTTCAAAACCTGTTTTTACTTGAATAAAAAACAATCACACTCAAATCAATTTATCCCATAAGCTCAAATAAGTCATATTCATTAAGCATTACAAAAGTTACAAGAGATCAACAATCACACTCAAATCAATTTACCCCATAAACTCATATAAATTAGTACTAATTCCATAGCTTCACTTTCTCCAGTTGCTTGTCTAGAAGAGCTAGTGGCTGTGGGGGAGAGAAATATTGATCGTGGGGGTAGCAATGGTCAAGAAAAATCAAAAGAAGAGCATCCCATGGATTGATTATTATTAAATATATGGAAAGAGTTGGATGTCCTCAGATAAAATATCAAGATAGGAGTTCTCAATGGTTGTGCAACTTTTGCAAAACAAACGTATGTTTAATCATATTCCAAGGCTTGCATTGCAAGGCCCACATATTCTATAACACCTATCACACTCATTGTACCTCTTTATACATTGGTGATACCTATTTTGATTTATGTATATTGCTTATAGATGTTTTATAATACTTATGGATTTTATTAATGTTAGATAATTCATCTATGCATTGATATCCAATATATATATTTATTTATTTAAAATAGCTTTGATTAGATGTTGGTTCTAACCCTAATTTAGATGATTATTGGTATTTAAATTTAATGATGTTTAAGATGTTGATTTTAAGTGAATTATGAATTAGTCCATGAGATTTGGAATTAAGTAACGGATAGTGGATTTAATGTGAATTTAACATTTTGAGATAATGGATTTGTGCTTGGAACATGATTATGAGATTTAATTATCAATAAAATGTTTTGTACACATTGCAAGTCAAGATGTGTTTATACATTGTACTTATGCTTGTGTGTATATGGATGCCTGAGCATGTTATTATAGCACTTCAGCTATGATTATTATGAAGGATTTAATGGGTGAATTGAGTGTGCAGAAAATTACAAGTTAGTCAACTGTAATGTCCCTTTTTAATTAATTAGCTTATTGGAGCCTATCTTTACTTTCCCATTAGGGATATAAAAATATTTTAATAAAGGGGTCCATGGTTTAGTAGCAGCTCAAATAGAAATAACAAGTAATATGGGGGTGTGGGTTTCCTTGTGGTAAAACCCAAGACACTTCGATAGCTTCTTCAAGACAAATTCTATGAGACGAAATTAATGAGTTACAAATTGGTATTCATAATGAAGTGGGGGTCAAGAATCTCATTGATATTTTAGTTGCTATCTCATGATATTGTGGGCGTAGAACAGAAGTAGCGTTTCTGGGTTCTCTTTTCATGGCCATCTCCATCACAGACCTCACCACAACTTTCAATTTATCTCATAAGCTCAAATAAGTCATATTCATTAAGCATTACAAAAGTTACAGGGGATCAACAATCACACTCAAATCAATTTACCCCATAAACTCATATAAGTCAGTACTAATTCCATAGCTTCACTTTCTCCAGTTGCTTGTCCAGAAGAGCTAGTGGCTGTGGGGGAGACAAATATTGATCGTGGGAGTAGCAATGGTCAAGAAAAATCAAAAGAAGAGCATCCCATGGATTGATTATTATTAAATATATGGAAAGAGTTGGATGTCCCCATATAAAATATCAAGATAGGCATTCTGAATGGCTGTGCAACTTTTGCAAAACAAACGTATGTTTAATCATATTCCAAGGCTTGCATTGCAAGGCCCACATATTCTACAACACCTATCACACTCATTGTACCTCTATATACATTGCTGATACCTATTTTGATTTACATATACTGCTTATAGATGTTTTATAATGCTTATCAATTTTATTAATGCTAGATAATTCATCTATGCATTGATGTCCAATTTATTTATTTAAAATAGCTTTGATTAGATGTTGGTTCTAACTCTAATTTAGATGATTAATGGTATTTAAATTTAATGATGTTTAAGATGTTGATTTTAAGTGAATTATGAATTAGTCCATGAGATTTTGAATTAAGTAACGGATAGTGGATTTAATGTGAATTTAACATTTTGAGATAATGGATTTGTACTTGGAACATGATTATGAGATTTAATTATCAATAAAATATTTTGTACACATTGCAAGTCAAGATGTGTTTATACATTGTACTCATGCTTGTGTGTATATGGATGTCTGAGCATGTTATTATAGCACTTCAGCTATGATTATCATGAAGGATTTAATGGGTGAATTGAGTGTGCAGAAAATTACAAGTTAGTCAACTGTAATGTCCCTTTTTAATTAATTAGCTTATTGGAACCTATCTTTACTTTCCCGTTAAGGATATAAAAATATTTTAATAAAGGTGCCATGGTTTAGTAGCAACAAATAGAAATAACAAGTAATATGGGGGTGTGAGTTTCCATCAAAAGGTTGTGGTAACCCCCAAGACACTTTGACAGCTTCTTCAAGACAAATTCTATGAGACAAAATTAATGAGTCAGAAATTGGTATTCATAACAAAGTGAGGGTCAAGAATCTCATTTGATATTTTAGTTGCTATCTCATGATATTGCGGGCATAGAACAGAAGCAGCATTTCTGGGTTCTCTTTTCATGGCCATCTCCATCACAGACCTCACCACAGCTTCTGCCATGGAGCAGCTAGCTCTGCAAAATCCTTTGTACAACTGCTGCTGCTTTTGATGCCTATTTTCATCATCCACAGGAAATGAAGTTACTATTATATAAATATACAGAAACTTCATTTCTGCTATACAGGAGAGATACAGAGAGACCGGGATAAAGGAGCATGAGGTTGTGCTAAACCTTGTATAGGTACATTGCTGCTATACATTATTTGAATTGCATAGGTGTTCCATCATCACATCTTTACTGATTGATCCCAATTGCTAATATCAGAGGGCAAACGGGCCACAAATAATGAATAGCTGACAAACTGGAACTATGAACTGTCCTTGTAATCACTGCTACCACGGTACCATTCCTTTGCAAAATAGGTAAAAAGAACAAAACAGCACACTAGCACTGCTGTGGTAAACTGAAAAACCTAAAGATCTCTCAACACTATACTTCAACAATAAGATTCTCTCAACACTGCCAAACTGTCAACGTGACTGTATTGTCATATCAAGATAGTATTGAGCAGAGTGCAGGAATATCTGGATCAGCATCATATATATCAATGGAACTTGTAATCTGCAAACACTCACCTTGTATTCTCACAATAAAAAAACTTATACCAAGTGAAAGCTAGAACCTGACAGCTTGACCATACATACTTGATACTGGGAAGAGCACTGGCAAAGTTTGACAGAAATGTGAAACCATGTATTGAGAAATTCAATGAAGAGCACTGTCAAACATTGACTGTGATCACTTGTATACTGTGAGAGAAAAAAACAAACATGGAGATCACTGTATGTTGTCTGACTTTGACTAAGATCTGCAATACTATATGTTGAGTTATGCAATGAATGTCTCTGTTAAACTGTGACTGCCTTCTGTGACTGAGAGCATATGCTTTGGTAATGTCACAAACTTTGACAATAAACATCAACCACTCAATGAGTACAATCATAAACTGCAAAAATAATCATAGCCATTACTCCCTTTGGACAAACCAATGCAAATCACTGGCAAAGAATAACTAAGAAAAACATAGTAGCATTGTAACATTTTCAACTATAGACTGTCACCAACTTTTGAACCAAAAGCACCAAATCAGTGTCTAGGCAAAACACAGCACTGACATCATATCACTGTCAACAAGATACCCCCAAAGCAACTGAAAGCATATGCTGTTAATCTATCGACACCAAACCCATGCATTAGTATCCACTGGCAAGCAGTGCACCATCAGTCCAGATAACAAACACTAGAATGAGAAACATCAAGCCACTGTACAGTCATTATTGAAGAGTTGCATTGTCATAAATAAGGCATGTCATCAAGATCAATGTTTCACTGTAATCAAACACCATAAAAAGCAAAGTGATGATAAAAGAAGAGTTACATATCTAACACTGTTGAGCAAATGTTGTCATGCTGTTCACTGTGCAGTAAAGAGCAAAGTCACTGAACTCGTACAACATTAGGTAACTGACCAAGATACAAAACATGATCACTGTATGAGCAACTCCTTGACATCTTGTAGTGTATTTGTTTTGAAAAAATCAAAAAACTCTTGTGGGCAAATCTAGTATTCTCCTTGTAAGTGAAGTCTTGTCTACAAAATGAGATTAAAAGTAAAGCACTGTATATACCAAATATCAGATATGAATCTGCTGAGCATCACTCTGTCCGTTCAATTCAAAAGATTAAGAGTCAATTTCCAACTTCAAAAGTCTGGCTACATATTAAAAAACTCAATGGCAGGGGTTCCATTGATGGTCTGAGGCAGTGTCTAAAATTCTTTTTTGTTGGCTGGATCTAGAGTTTAAAAATCTTTTTGAAACTTGCTAAACATCCAAAACACCCAAAAACAAGGAAAATGAATCACTTGAATTTTTTCTTGACTCAATGCACATTTTTGCATCCAAGTCAAATTAACTTCAATGACTTCATTTGAAAATATTGACAAGCTTGCCAGGTACACCAAGCCTCACTCAAGGTTCAGTTGAGCTAGTTTCGAGAATTTCTTCTACTATTTCAGTTGTGTACTATAGTAGCAAATTAGAAAACATTGGACAAAAATAATCAATGGTAGGATTTAAGACAAAACAAACTTTGGCTGCTCCCAGAAAAGATTAAAGAATTATGATACAATTCATTTAAAACGAGTACAACTAGGTGTGCATATTATGTGCCGGGTATTCAATCTTCTTCATTGTTCCCCTTGGTTCTTGTTCTTTTTTTCAGAAAGAAGTACAAGCTCATAATTTCAATCCTCATTGAGTTAGTTTGAACACAAAGTTCAGAACTATCTTTTTGTGTGTTTCCTTTTGTGGAAAGACAATATTAGGCATTGAAAATTTCTGAACTACACAACATCGTTTTATGGTGAGGTAAAATGTGGTTGATTTGATATAAAACTGTTTGTGCTGGTTTGAATTGTTTTGACTCAACTAAGTTGATTCAATGAAGTTGCTGTTTCATATGGACTCAAATAATCCTTGTGGGATACTCATCTTTTGTTGGTAGGCTTCATCTGCTTGGTTAGGCATTATTTATTTGATAGAACCTATGTTAGACAAGTGTTATTACAACTTAATCCACTTTTGATTACTAATTAGATTGCACCTGAAAGTTGCACATGCTATGAAATTTTTGAGTTAGATTGTGTAGTTTTAATGTTCATTTTCTTATTAGTCTTAGCTTTAATGTATTCTATAATGGTTTGTGAGTTCTTATTGTTAGGCTACTGATAAACCTTTACTGTTAGTGGTGGTTGGCAAGCCCTGTCCCTCTACTCAGTCAATCTAACAGCAACTCAGTGAGTAATGCAAAACTAATAGCTATGTTGGACTAATTTGTACACCAGTTTGATCTTTTTGTTTAGATTTCAAATTTGCTTCAGTTTCCACTTCAGATTTTCTGTGTAAGTTAATCAATTTTATAGTTGAACTCAACATCTTCTCAAATTTTCCTCTTACCTCTACTTGTACTCAGTCAATCTAGCAGCAACTCCGTGATTAATGCAAATGTGGGAATAGGAGATACTGTGGATGGGAGTATTATTGTGGTGGATTTTTCTGAAGTAAATGTGTCAGTGTAGGGTATTGTAGGTTAGATGGGGGCATTATAGGCTGCTTTTATCTGCGTAAAGTGAGTGTGTTAGTTTTTGGAGATTGTGTTTTCCCCGTAAATAGCACTAAAATAATGTGTAGATGGGGGTTTATGTTAATGTTTATTAATTTGCAGGCAGCAAAGCTCAAATGGGTAGACAAAGGATACAATTTACTTGTGCTTACAGAGAGTATTTTGACTAAACAAGAAAAAGAGGCCAAACTGGTTCTTGCTCGAACTGATATTTTGATCATAATTCATGTCCAGCATCAAGATTCTGTCAAGTGAGTTTTGCAAAACACTGAAATGATTCCTACCATTGTCTGTTTTGATTGCTGCCCCGCCCTTCAAAACAAGTGAGGAGGATTAAGGGTCTCAAATAATAATCAGACCATGATTGAGAAATTTCTCTCTTTGGTGCAAGGAAAAGAGATTAAAGAGTCTCTTGAAGTACTAAGAACTGTACAAGAGGCATGGGGTCGCCACAACAGTGATGACATTTGGTTCTCGCTGCTTTTACTGATCAATTCATATGTAAGGCAAGTGCGAATATTGCAAAACTTGCTTGCAAAAGGATTCTCAACTCTCTATTGTATGATAAAGAACTGTCGCACTCAATTGGTAGATTTTCTTCTAGATCCCAACTGCAGAAATGCTCTTGTTTGTCTCAAAAAGTGTGCTCCAACTGCAGTTATTGTTGCATTGCATCATATGAGAGCCCTAAATTTGAAGCATTTTCTCTATGTGTGTTGCAGAAACACAACTGTCTTTTCTTAAATGCTGAAATCCCAGTGAAACCCAATGTTCAGCCTCTTTCCTTTTTCAAGATTGTTTTAAGCATGTTGTAGCTGGCCAAAATCCTGCATATGATCAGTTTCCTTGCCAATATCAACTCTTCTATCGAGGTAAAGCAAAACAGACATTTTGGTATGTGCCAGTATTTCAAGTCAAGATCTTGGATGCGAAGTTAGTTTGGAGATGAAGGCGATACAGGGTTAAAAGGGAAGGTATTCCTGGGACTTTTATATTCACAGTTTTAGATAATGGAGTTGTCCCAAGAGAGTTTTGGAGAATTGTAGATGTTACAGATGATTTAAGCTAGGGCCTGTTCTATCACGGCGGGGCTGCTCAGGCAGCAGGGCAATGTTACAGAGGGGCAGTTCTTGTCACTCCAGATGGAAGCTGGCCTTCTAAAAATGAGGCACAAAGACTAAATTTTGTTTTGGAAAGTTGTGGGATCAAAGACTGGGAGTTGTTTGGAGTTGATAATACATGTTGTACTAATCCTCCATTAGGCATACCTGAAGGCTCAAGTTTGCATGTCACACTTCAACAGAAAGATTCCAATGTTTTATCACGTGAATGATAATAATTGAGAAACATCTGACCATAGTAGATGCAAAATTAATATCTTCATTGGCATGCAGTTTCACTCTCTATCTACAATTATTATAGAGAGGGCAAAACAGAACATCAAAAGCAATCTCAGTTTTATGAATCTGCATTTTGATGGTAGAAAAATCTTGATGGCCCTTCCATATAGATTGGATGTGGATATTAGCATGAACAAGCAGCTTAAGTGGCCACAGAAAACATATCATCAACTACAGACGTTACTCTATTCTTTTTTATGCAAATCCAAGCTAAAGGGTGTCCTGTGTCTGTATAAAAAACATAATGGGATGACTTCCAACAGTTGTGAATCTACCGAAAACTTAAAACCTGAAAATTTAGTGCGATGCTTGATAGCTAATCTACATAAAGAAAACGGCTGAGACTGAATGATGGAATGTTTTTTCCTCGTGAATAATATATTGAGGCCTTATTGCCTCTCTGGTGTGCTGCATTTACTACTTCCATTTGAGACCATCTTACACTGCTTATCTATTTTCAGTTCTTAGGTTTGTGAAATGCTGAACTTATTATTTAATTGACAACTCTATTGATTCTTAGGTTTTTGGTAAATGAAACAATCTCTTAGAAGTGTTTCAGAAGAGGTATATTATGGATAGATATAATTCCAGATTACCTATTATGTTTTTCCTGATTCCTCAAACCAGTGACAACTATTTCACCCCTAAAACTCCTTAAACTTCTGTTATTGCAATATGTTGAAGCATTTTCTTATTGAGGTGACAAACATCAGGATGAAGGGGAGACTGAATAAATTATTGTCCAGTATATCTGTTTTATTGCAATGGTACAAACTATTTGAAAAGAATTAGATATTTCACACAGTTTGTTTCAGAAACACTTACTTTTCAACTTAAAGTATTCCATGGTTAATGTTGCTTCAGAATTTCCTTATGGTCAACCAAAAATTCTAAGGATGTAACATGGACCAAGCTTTATTAAAGGTAACAAATATTAAGACACGAATTCTCTAGAGAGTGTTAACTACTGCAGTAGATCTATATGTGACCATCAAGGATATGTTCTCTGAAACTAAAAGACAAGCGCCAAGCTGAGAGATTTCATTTTTAAATTAGCTTGCATGAATGCCTTCTCATTCAGCTTAGAACCTGTGATGAACATGTTTAGCAATGTCCGAACAGCCAAATCTCCTATACTGTCCCTTCTCCAACGAACAGTTCTTTATGGTTATCAGACTGCCTTATATATGGATCTCACGTGACTCTACCTCTTCCCATACAACTATAGCTGCAGTATATGACTCTACCTCTTCCCTGAAGATTTTGGTTTTCAGAAATTCACTGAGAGTATTGTTAATGTAGAAGTCCTACTTTATTCAGATCAAAGATTGATCTTCTAAATATTGGTTTCAAAAAATTCTATTATTGTAAGAGAAAGTTAGTAGGCTGTTGATGATCAGTGGAATTTTTATTTCCATAGAAGGAAAATGAATACTACTCTTTCCAACAGTTGATACTTTACTCTTTTCTCTACAGGGACTATGCATATCCACAACCAGTGACAATTGCAGTAGCTCAAATTCTAATGGCTATTGGGCATTTTCTTTTTGCAATGGGTTGGCCTGGATCTCTTTATACAGGGACTTTGCTTGTTGGTCTAGGATATGATTTCAAATTCAAAAGCACATATAAATAACAAGTTTCATGGTTTTCTTACTCAAATTCAGAAAACTATTGGATGCACAAAACTGAAAAATATAAGAAAACTGAAGTATCTCAGAGCAAGCAAGCTTAGATAAATTGCACCCATTTAAAATATGAAAACAAGCAGCTGTCACTGTCTGGACAACAGAAAGTCACAACCATTGAATTAGTATTCAGTAAGGCCTGCTCATTTTCGAAACATGCTCAAAAAAAATTTGGACTCATTCAATAAAAAGTAGCATGTATATATGCCAACTGGCATAAATGTCTTTGTGAGTGCATCGAAAAGTAGGTTTCACTAAGAGGTTGGAACTACATCATCTAACAAAATTTTTCCTTCTAATATGCTTTGATCGATGTTCATACCCTGTTTGACAGCTCTCAACGATGTTCATACCCTGTTTCCACATATGCTTTCTAATTATGCACGTGACTTACCTCAAGATTATGCACAAATTGTGTCGTGCTCTCAACGATGCCGATGACAAAAATAGGGCAGAGTTTGAAGGAAAAATTGTAGCAAATTTAATCTAAAGGAAATTTAATGTTCCAATTACACTAACAGGTTACGACTAAAAAGATTGAAGCAATGGAAAAGAAAACTTAATGGCACCAAACGCAAATGGGCAAGTATAAGTAGAGTTGGTAAATAACTAACTTCCGTTTTGAAATCCTGTGCAATCTCTCTGGAATGGCAGCTTCCTTATGAGCAACTCTGTGCTCTTCTGGTATCTACGGATCTCCCGAAAAACAACAGTGTCGGGCATAAAGCGATGAGGCTTCTTCACTCCACCTGTAGCAGGGGCACTCTTTCTAGCCACCTTGGTTGCCAGCTGCTTGCGAGGGGCCTTCCCTCCTGTCGACTTCCTTGCCGTCTGCTTTGTGCATGCCATTTGATACAAATCTTGCAGAGTAAAATCCCTTTCAACAAGCGCTAGAAACACAGAATTTGAATGCTTTGATGTTGTCGCGGTAGATATTTACGCCGACTCAACAATCGGCAACAATAAACCCCACAACTTGATAAACCGCTGGGATGCATTCCATGGTAGTCCATTGCCTCTCGATCAATCTGCACCGTCGGACATGAAAAGGGCCCGAAAAGTTAAGCGTGGGGACGCCTTCGGCGTAATTAAAATTAAATAAGAATAATTACCTAGAAAAAGAATAATATAGAGATAAGACTCTCATGATTTATCGTGGAGATCTGATCACATTGAATGTGTATTAGTCTTATGGGTTTCAGTTTGTTAAGCCTACCTGCACATCTAGTTTACTTGCTTAATACCCATATCTTTGTTTCTCTTCCTGGATTGTGAGAAAAATGAACAGTGAGGCAGGGCCTTTTCATTTCTTCCCATGAAGCTTGCATGTAGTTTTTAGGGGTTCTTGTTTTTTTTCTGGTATCACAAAGTGTCCCGGGATGATGAGCGTAGGGTAGTGCAAGGCCCCCTACAGTTTCCGTCTCTGTATTTTTGTTTTGAACCCTCTATCCCTTGTTTTCACCTCATACTGAGAAGAAGTACTAGCATATATACTCGAACACATAGTTATTGCCTTAGGCTTTGTCCTAGTGTTTAGCAACATTATTTTTTAGCAGACCTGCAGACCACCGACCTAGACAGAAGAATAGTGTTTTTCATTAAGGTCTAGGCTCTAGATTAATTGCAACACTGTATATATCTCATCGTTTGGCTTTTAAGTGCTTTGTCATTCTACATCGTTTGGGCTATTTAGTGGGCAGTAGTCAAATGAGGTGTAATAGTGAGTGAAGAAGGATGAACATTCTTGGGACATGTATTATGAGCAAGCATGGAAGTACAATTGAAAGGAGACAATAAAAACATTGTAGATGCATTACTATACATGATATTGAAGGGCAGACTATTGCATCACCAACCCCAGTATTGGGCATGTGCTACTCACATACCTAAATTCAAGCTATTAGAGCAACCATATCTAAGACTTGTTTTTCATGCAGATGGTCTATCATTGCAGCCCAGCTATGTGGAAAAATTAAAATTGATAATGATATAAAGAATTATTGAAACTTAAAACTGAAAAAGGAGAATAATATAATTAAAGTTAAATAATTACCTAGAAGAAGAATTTTGCTTCCATTAGTCACTGCTTCCTTTGCTCTGCCTCTTCCTCTATTACCACAAATCAAAATACCAAGAAACAAAAAAAGACAGAACAAGCAAACAAATAGAATAAATAAATAAAAAATAGAACAAATCATCAAACAAAACAAATTAAAATAAAACACAGAACAAACCAAACCAAACAAAACATAAGAAATCACAGATCATTAACATGAATATACAGACCAGCGTGCACGCTATGAAAAATAATAAATCTGAAAGAAAACAAAAAAAAATTAGAACGAAAGAAAGAAGAAGAAAAATCAATTTCAACAAGATGTACAAAACAAATTTTTGTGCAAGTGGCAAAGCTCCTCATGACTGCGTTTCAGATTGCTGAGAAGTTTTTCTTCAGTACTGGTAGCCTGTTAAATAGAGAGTTGATTCCTCACAAAATTTCTCCGCTGGAAAGAGCCTAACCTCAATTTTTAAATTTCAATTTTAAAATCTAAATTTCTCTTTTCAACAACTGTTCTTAAATTATTCTTTGGTTGATATGCGTGCATAAATTTCCAATTTTGATATGTTATTATCATTTTTGACACATGATCCTTCTATTCTTGATACTCTCATGATATTTTATGCTATGTAGATGAGGATGATAATTTACTATGGAAGTGTTATTTTATCATGTATTAAAATTTCCCTCCATTAAGTTGATTCGGGAGCTTATCGTTTTATTTTATATACAACTCACTTGTCCATGAGCCTTATATTGATTCTATTTCTCCTATGATTTGTAATAATGATAAGCACATACCTCGTAAGGATATATCATGTGTTAATGATACAACTAGTATGAGAAGCATTGATGGCATTGCATCTCTTCATATATCCGTGACATTATTATACTTGTTGACAATGTATCTCTTATATAGTATGATATCCCTATGTCCATAGATTCATGTTCTTATAGTGAATTACCTTCTTTTATATGTAATGATATCCTTCATAATATTTTTGTACATTTCAAGTTAATCCTATGAATGCTCATAATAGTATTTCACATAGTGAGACCTTGCATGATAATAATATGCATCTTGATAGTACATTAGCTTCTCATTCATCTCAATCGATATGCCATTATCTTCCCATAGACTACATAATGGCATTATGGTTCTTAGTGAGGACTTACTATGTGGTGCTTAAGTTGTTACTACAAATGCTTCCTTACAAATTAAATTATTTTTTGTTGATAATTATAAGTGTGTAGATGATGATATTTATTGATAGGAGTTTAGACAATACAAATGGTGAGTCTTTGTAAATATTTGACTTATCTTATTTTCTTTACACTTCTTATATAAATTTAGTGCATGTTCTCATTATCTACTTTTATAAAATTGGTCTCTTGAGGATATATAACCTAGTGATAGGTCTTCTCGTGCATTATCTTTTTATTATTTACATGAAATATACATATCATTGTCCTACTTTTTATGTTCATACTTCTACTAGAGATAAATGCACATTTCAATTCATAACTAATTCAAAAGATGATCACATAGTTGGGCTTCAATATCAAGACTAGTTAGAGGTTGAATTGTTCCTCTAAAATGACTAGCTTTCTCTCCTAATGTATGAATAAAACTTCAAAGGACTATGATATTATCGATCATCTCAAGAACACACAAGCTAAGATATCCCTTTGGTATCGATTGTGCACATCACAATTGTATAATGAGGTCGGAAAAAGAACCTTTAAAAAAATAATATTTAAATTATAGTACTATTCCACAATGTGTGACTTAGTTGATTGAATCTATATTAAATAACGAGTGACATGCTATTTCATTTTATGATGTATAACTCTCATGTGATTTAATTATATGTTCAAACAATGACAAATATGACAAGTGAAATATTAAATAATCCTTAGCTTATAATGCCTTAATTTAAATATATATACTAGGGATTGCTTGAAACATTTTAAAGGTAGATATATCAAATTTAAATCCATATAACCTAGCCTTAGTGGATTTGATGATGTGAGAACATGTTTAGTTACAATTACTCTTCCCATCACAATAAAACCATGCATATTAAACCATTTATCTCATGTGATGACCAAAAAATGATGTTACAAAGCTCTTTTAGGGTTTGCATGGTTGTATGTTGTGAGATCCCACCATATGTAAGGATTATATGTGTTATTCACCTTAAAATCCTAAGTCACGTAAATTATATTTAATTGTGTAGATGATATTAAATAATGTATTATCTTCAAACATTATGGAGTAAGAAAAATGGGATACCCATGTGAAGGTGGGGACATTATTTATTCTTAAATATAATTTGGAATATTGTGTAAGATGACATTAAATAGGGAGTTTACATTCAAAAGGTTAAAATTGTTAATTGTAGAGTATCTCCCTAATTTGGTGGTTATGGAAAAAACATCGAATGCCCTCACATTGACTACCTAGATTTGGGAAAGTGGTCAATTTGACTATTATGGCATAATATATGACATGTACAAAATAGGTATAAGATGTGTAATATGTACAAGAGTTACTTGAAATTCCAAGTTGCTTGACCATGACTATGACGACAATGAATGTTTATAGGATTCTCAATTTTGACTCATAGTTTTAGAGACCGTTTGGTGGTTTATAATTTCCAACTTTTCTATTTAGTAGGGAATGGGATAGAAGTTTCTAAATTTCCTTTCCAAGTACTCTTAGGTTTTCAAATTATTTTCAAAAGGAAAATTGCTTCTATTCATGTACACTCTTATGTGATCAATACAAGCTTGGGTATCTTTAACAATGGACGTATTTTATGCAGGGGTTTCTCCACATATATATGGTATGATTCATATGGTTTATGTGTTTTATATTTATTTATCGATTGGTATATTAATATTTTTGGTTTAATCAGTTTCTTAATTAGATTCAATATGCGGTATTAGAGCTATAACTTAATTTTAGAACCCTGGAATACCTTTTTTTTAATGTTGTGTTTTTTTTGTGTTTGTAGTAGGAGTACTTTGTTTAGCAATTTGAAAATATGAGTGTGGTTAGAGAGTCCATGTGACAAGCACATCTAGTACAAAGATTAATAAGTTCAATGGCTTTAGGCACAAGTTGATGAAACTAAATATAGAGGATCTCTTGGATGAAAGAGATCAATGGAGAGCTATGATAAAAAGGAAAGGCATATTGGGCTATCAAATGAAGACTAGAAGAATCTTGATAAAAAATATTGAGGAAAAATATCACTATGTCTCTCAAATTTCATCCATTTGAATGTCTCTCATGATACTACGACATATTATATATGAAAAAGAATAGGAGAAATGTACCAAACTAAGAGTTTATTTAATATATTGAATTTAAAATATAGATTATATTCCTTTAAAATGAAGGAAGGAGACTTTATAGCTAATCACTAAAATTATTTTAATATTATTTTGATTCATTTAAGAAGTATAAATGCTAAGCTTGATGATTATAAATGTCTTTTGTTGTTTTTATCTTTAACTTAATCTTGAGAGAACATAATAGTTGTAATTAGTGATGGTATTATTGAGATTAAGGTGGATTCCTTTGTTGGTACTTTTTCAACAAATAATGAAGTAAATATCCATGAACAAGGGCTATAAGGATGAACTACATGTTTGAGGTTGACCCAATTAAAAACATGGTAAGGAAAAGGGGGATAAAAAAAGTTCTAGGCCAAAATAATATCCTAAAACCTCTAGTAATATTAGTGTGAGAATTTGGAATCATGGGAATCAAATCCACGTAATGAAGTAATATAAATAGAAGAATAATTCTTTTGAACATTCCTTTGATGATAAATTCTATAATGATAAAAATAATGATTTGTTTATTTATGCTAACATTGTTATTGATGACTGATGGTTGATTGATTTAGTTGCATTATATCACAACTTCTCAAATGATGTTGGAAGTAATATAAATAGAAGAATAATTCTTTTGAACATTCCTTTGATGGTAAATTCTATAATTATGAAAATAATGATTTGTTTATTTATGCTAACATTGTTATTGAGGACTGATGGTTGAATGATTTAGGTGCATTATATCATGACTTCTCAAATGATGCTAGAGCATCCAAGGTGAAATGACAATCATGTGTCGCTAAAAATATTGTTATTTTAATTCGTTTATTTTCAATAAGGGCTTAGAGGTTAGGATACTAAATATTTTGATTTGAAACTTTGTAATTTCCCTTGGGATGAAATTGTAATTGTAGTTTTGGTGGCAATTATGCATTTATGAATATTTTCTAAGGAAAAATTAAGAAAATACCCCTCTTGGGCGTCTCATTCTTGGTGGGGACCACTTGGGGTGTATGTGTTTACATGTTCAATTGCATTCCTTGCATGTAATTGCATGTTTGTGCCACAAGATTTGCATGTTGTTGCATGACCGTATTTGGAGCCATCAGGGCCACCAGGAATCAAAGAAAGTGCCATAGTTGGCCAAGGTGATTGGCCAAAATTTGGGCACCCATGTGAAGGTAGTGAATGCAATGAATTGTTTTATATTTTATTTTCTTATCTCTCCTCAAGTTGGGTGTGGGATTTATCAATGGTTTTTAGAGGTTGTTTTGGGAAACCAATGGTGGTTTCTTCTCACACAATTTCTATATAATGAGGCTTGCTCATTAGGTGAGGGGGGATTTTGTAGAAGTTATGGTTGCATACCCAAATGCTACCGGAATGAAGCTAGAATGTTAAGTTGCAGATTTTTGTATGTGTGAAGCCCATGTTGTATGTGAGAATTTGAGCTCCATGTTTATTGTCATGCCTGAAATTTTTAACAAGGAAACTCACATATTTTTTATTTTATTATTATTATTATTATTATTTTACAAACCATTAGTTAAGGTTATTATTACATTGGCTAAGTGTCATTCCCACAATTAGTATTGAACCTAACACAAATTCCACCACTTTTATGTTTTAAGTGCCTATAGCTTTTTGGGTCAAATGGGCTTTTAATGGAAAAGAGTTATGTTGTTAATTCAACACCAAATTAGCCTCTTTTTAAATGACTTTCAATTAAATAATAAGGTCATTATTTGATCTTGTTTTAACATTTTTACTAGAGTTTCCATTAAACCTAATAATAATATTAAGGTGAACTCCCCCATTATATATTAATATTATTTCTTTCATTTAACCCTCCTAATAATATTATCTCAAATTAACATTAATATTGCCAATAGTATTTACTCATTAATTACAATATTAATTTTATTACTATTTAATCAAACCAACAATAATGTTATTTACTTATAAAATAATGTTCTCATTCATTCTATCCTAATACAATATTACCCTTTAATATCAATAATTTTCTAATTTTATCATTCACATTATCTTTATTATTCTGTTTATACTAATACTATTATTTTAGTTAAATAAAAATGGTTCTTAATACCATTATTGACATTACCATCAAATCACTCTTTACTTTATTGATAACTACCTCATTATACCAATATTACTGTAGATAGAATAGACCCTTTTAAAAAAAATCTATATTTTCACTTCGAAGTTATATTTTGTTATAATCCCTCTTACATTTTAACTTCTCATTCACTTAGAGAAATGACATGTCATTTTACTTATTTATTTAACTTGTGTGAATCTTTTAAAATTGCTTCTTGTTTTAACCCACGTGATTAAAATTTAAAAGATAAAATAATGTTTATTTTTATTTATTTATTTGTGAGTAGTTTCCTTTTTATATTATAATCAATAAAATTCACGATAATATCAATCCTTTAATATTATTATTTTATCTAGCTATATCCATATTCATATAATGTTATGTATGCAAGAGTTATTATTATTATTTTATTTTATTTATATTGTTTCCAATCTTAACTCTTAGAATTATATATATATAAATAGTAATAAAATTATCATCACTATCAATAATGATATTAATACCATTCTTTTATTGTTATATCAATATTTTTATTCTTTTACATTATCAATAATATTTTCATCCCAGACAATTATTAAGGAGATTAATTTTTAATCCCCAAATTACTTTACTATTGCTAATACAATTTTATTTAACCGGTATAATAATTTTATTAACCACAACATAGTTTCCCAGCATTTAATGTGACTATAATGTCTTCAAATAAGTTTATAATAATACTATTATTACTTACCCATTTTCCTTTTTTCCATCCTAATTGAAATACAATTATTGCCAACTACTATTATTTACTCGCCGTCAAATTTCATACTGAAATTCATAGAAGCAAATAACATGGAAAATAATACTATTATTTGGGTATATTGAATATATTATTTTAAGGAGGTTATTTATTTTTTTTTATTTTTTTAAGCACAACTATTCGTGAGCATTTATTTGAGACAGGTAACAAATTTTATTTAAAGAAGTAGTTACATTGCTACTATTTGAAAGATTAATATATATAGTGATTTTAAAGATCACTATAATACAGCGATCAAAATTACATTGTAATAGGCAAGCAAAATCAACAGAAAGGTGACTCAAGTAGTAACCAAATAAACAATGATTAAGTGACTGAAATGGTATTAAATAGAATGGAAGATTTCTATATCAGACTGCCAAAAAAAATACTAATTATCTTGATTAAGAATAAAGAATTCTGGTTTAATAATTATTATTCGTTTAATAGATATTGTCGATCAATACAGAGGCTGCAGTATTAGTTAACACATATATTTGGTTGCAAAATTAGTTGGGCGTTCACCGACAGACTAGATAGTTCTTAATTTAATGATGTTATAAGCACCTATTTGCCTTGGCACCCTCTTTTTTTTCTACAGCTACGATATTTACTTCAATACTATTGTTGTATGAATGGATAACCACCATATGTCTCTGCCAGGCATGATATTGCGAAAATCACTCAAGGTCATGGTCAATTTATTGCTGATGTGATAGGCTTAAAAGAAACGTCATTTCCAACATACTATTTGCTATCTTAGTGAAAGCAATTACTTGCAGTTACATGGCTGAGATGGCATGATGGTTATGATGAGCTATAGTTAGATGATACTCGATGCTAGGTAGACTATTAATGAGGGAACTTAACACCTTTCAAGCAGCTTTCAAGGGTTCCAATTGAACAAAAAAAAGTGTATGCCATACATGCCTTGCCTTCTAGCGCACACTTTCCTTACCTACTAACTCACCGTCCACTTTCTGCATCCTTTCAACCACCAACTCCTGTTTATTATATTCTGTCAGCACCCTCTTAACTAGTATGTCAGTTTTTCAGAGCATTAGAGCCAAGTGGTTTAGATGTGATGGACATTTAGCAGCTACGTGATTAGTGCAATTGGAGGTGAGTACAGCTGGATAAGTCAAGGGTATGTTTGATTGTTGCATCTCAAACTTATTATGCAAATATGAGGTGTGGCTAAGTGATATGCTGAAGATAATAATCGTGCCCCTCACATAATAAGAAAAACCTGTCCCAAAATGAAATCGCACCCTCCCTAGAGGAAATCTAGGTTGATTTTGGTGGTGGAATTAAAGTCTAGCAGGTTCTTTCGGTCTATCATGGCAAATAAGTGTTGGGAAAGTCAGATCTGTACCAAGGAGGAGGAATAAAATAGTGATAGTTGTGAACTCAAGATTCATTTTCCTCATGTTGTCTCCTTTTTACACATTTTTACACACACATATATATATCAATGTTATTCTTGCTTGTTAATTTCTTCTTGCAGTTAGAGCTCCACACTCACAGCTACGCTCGAAAAGGGTCGGTATGCATGGGGAGATGACCTCTCACAACCGCTCTCTTAACCCCCTTTTTTTTTCCTGGTATCTTGTTCAATTTCAGATCTTCTATTATTTAGATATATTGAACTCATTTTCCTATTCATTGTCATCTGTATGTATCAACCATCATTTTATTGTATTCCCCTATGTTTTTTTTTAATTTATTTTTGAGATATCATTTCGATTTCTAGGGGAAAGTTGTATTAAAAACTTAAGAGGAACTAGGCATCCCCAACAAGAAATCTTAAAACGTGTGAAACCTACTTGATATATTCCTATCATATCACTGCAGTAGCAAGTTCAACTCAATAATGTAGTCTGCAAGCATAATCACTAAAAACAATCAAGCTCACACAACTGATTTTCTTTATTATTACACAAATGCTTAAATATAAGATGTAGGGAGCCTTCAACATAGATATACTTTCTAACTTCCTTTGTTTATTGTTAAGTGGAGGAAAAGGGAACATTTTGTATATGTCTCGACAATCTGTAAATCCTTCAATGAGATGACTAAGAATTAAGTATTACAGTAAGCTATACAAATCAGAACATTTACCTTGCATCTATACACACTCTTTTATATGCATACTTTACAATCCAGTGAGGATTATGAAACCCATCTCGTAACTCACAAAGTTAGAACTAATTTTGAAGAGGTAAGTATTTTTTTTTCATACTATTGAATACGGGCTTGCTCTCCACCCTTCTGTAATGGCGTCATGGAGCCTCATGGGCTCTGGCCATACCCTCGAGCAAGAAATCAGTTTCAACCCCAATATGATGAATGGTATCCTCTCAAACTTTTACAAAGTAAAGAAAATAGCACAACATTCATGTTACACACCTATAGAACTTTCACCCTCCATATTCAATGACAATCCACACAAATATATCACTCTCTTGCTATAACTAAACAAGGAAAAATGGAAATAGTAAGACTTATCTCTTTTCTTCAGGCATTGGACTTCAACTCTTTTATCCCTCCTTCCTCAAAACCATTGAAACTCTCTCCTCCCAACATGGCTCTTTTTCTCTTCTCATCCTTTCTACCATCTTCTACAAGTTCTCCAAGAGGAGAAGTGGGCAATGCCCAAATCTTCCATCTTCTTGAGGTATATAGGAATCCTCCAAACCTTCACTCTTTCCCACAAGTGCTCACACATGTGTGAGTCTTGTGCCAATTCCAAAAACTTTTGGGGAGTGGGAGGTTGAGAGTGACAAGTCACTCTTCCCAAGCCCCAACACTTTTTGAATTCGTCACATTCATGAATGTGGACTTTTGAGGGGTCTTTTCACACTCCAAGGACAAGTTCACATGTCAAAAAGGTTCCAAACCCATAGGTATAGGTCCTAGGGGTCTATTCTTGTTCAAAAACCAAGGAAATCGACTCAATAATCCCTTTTCAAAACCTACACAAGAATCCATACGAATTTTGATCCTAACCAAGGGTTCCAACCCCAACCAAACTCACATCACATGTCCTACAATTAGATTCTACTCAATCACCCAACCAATAATAAAACCTCAAACCCTTCTAAGTCAAATAGGGCTACACTTAGAACTTCCCAAAGATGTATTTGATTTGATTCCAACATTTATCCTCCTATTTGCATATTTGATTCTTGCACATTACCAAAATCAGCATGATTAGATCATATATCTCTTCATATTATTAGCTAATCCAATTCACATAATTTTCACTCATGAACTATTTACTCATGTTAATACATCAAATGAACCTAATGGTTCAATTTTCATTATAATCAAAGGAAATACACACTTACTCCAATACAAGAATTAATAGTCATTCCATCATTTTGTTTACCACCTTAGTAATTCATTTTAAACTCCTATAACATTAACGATGAACCATTTACCAAAATTTAATATGCCAACTAACCCAACACTTTAAAGTTATAACCAACAATTCACATGTGCATCTATAATAATTAAATCAAGGTTAATGCCCATGAATCCTAAAAATATTTTTTTATCATTCATTTCATCATAATTATCATCTAACTACTTGTTTGATTGAAATAAAATGGGAAATACGAAATGGGGTCTTACATTCATGGTAGCATAAGCAAGAATATTATCAAATAATCACACTATTTGTCATCCATAATATATCTTACCACCTTTTTAGGATCACATAAAACATATTAGGGCTTTACTAATCACATACAAGGTGGGGCCTTACATTTATGTATTTCATTTTTAGATTTTGAATTTATACATGTATATTTAGATCTTCCATTTTATGTGTTTCAAGTAAATTTTTTTCCTTATTGCATAGTATTTTATGTTTTTTTGTGATAAGATTTGATAGGGAGAGTGTCCCTTTGCATCAGTGGTATCAGAGAAGGTTATTTTGAGTCTATAAATAGATCACCGAAGAGAGGCAATTTGCAACAGGACCTGTGAGTTGTGGGTGAAGATTAAAATTCCTCCAAGAGTTGCCAACTGTGGTAGAGGTAGAGGTGGATGAGGAGGAAGAGATCCTCCAAGACATGAATTTAGAGCTCTAAGAAGGAAAGTTGACATTTTGTAGGAAGAGATTCATAGAAGATATGTGCATAGAGAATATGATAGTGAAGATGAAGCTAAAGAGGAATTTGAAGATGAAGAACAAGATCAAATGGATCCTAGAGAAATCAGATTGTTGAGAGCTATTGCACAAATTGGAAAGAATCCTAAGATGGAGGTTTCAAAATTTATTGGAAGCTTGAACCTAGAGGAGTTGATAGATTGGATTAATGGCATGGAGGAATTCTTTGAGTTCGAAGAGATTGAAGACCCTCATAGGTTGTGGTTTGCAAAAATAAAACTAAAAGGCATGCTAGTATTTGGTGGAAGGAAATTTAGCTTGAAAGAGGAAGAAGAGGGAAAGAAAAAAATTATATGTGGGATAGAATAGTAGAAAAGATGAAAAGATAATTTATTCTAGTAGACTATGAGTTGGAGCTGCTTAGAAAGTTGCAAAGTTTGAGACAAGGAACAAGAACTGTGAAAGAATACACAGAAGAATTTCACAAAGTTTTGATAAGAATAGAACACTCTAAAGCAAACAAGGAGAAAGCAGCCCATTACATCAATGGGTTAAAGCCAAGCATACAAGAATATTTGGCATTAGTGAAAATGTATACCAATGAGGATGCATATGAATTTGCATTGAAAGTTGAAGAAAGATTGAACATAAAATTTGAGAGCAAATAAAGAGAAAGAGGTCATGGTGAAAAAAGTGGAGGAAAAAATTATGATGGAAATCAAAAAAATTAGAAGTTTGAAGACCAAGGAAGCAAAACAAATTAGAAATTGAAAAATTATTACCCTCCTAGAGATCAAAATCCAAGAGGTAGAGGAAGATCAGGTAGAGGATTCAGAAGAGGTGGCTTTAATGGAACTTGTTTTCGATGTGGAGAACAGGGACATAAAGCATATGAATTCCCTCATAATCAAGAAAGAAACAATAGAAGATCAAAAAATTAGAATAGAGTAGAAAACATCAATGAGGTGGATGCACACTCATCACATTCAAAAGAAGCAGAAGGAGGTGAAGTCCTGATGACAAGAAAAGCATTGTTGAATGGGGAAAACAAACCAGCTCAAAGAAAGAGATGATTCAAGACAAGATGCAAATGTGAAGGGAAGGCTTGTATTGTAATAATAGATAGTGGAAGCACAAATAACTTGGTATCCAAAGAAATGGTGAGAAAATTGAAGCTAGAGAGGAAGAAGCACCCAAATTCGTACTGGATAGCATGGGTACAAGACAATCAAAATATTTTGGTTAGTGAATAATGTTTCGGAAAATTTAAAATAGGAGGTTATTTTGATGAAATATTGTGTGATATAATTCTTATAGATGCATGTCATATTTTGTTAGGAAGGACTTAGCGGTATGATAGGAAGGAAATGCATGATGGTTGTGTTAATACCTATACAATAACTAAGGATGGAGTGAAACATAAATTGAAGCATTTGAAAGAAGACTTGGTTCAAGTTTGTGGTAATACAAGAGTTTGTTTAGTGCATTCAAGGAAATTCTTAGATGGCATGAGACATAAGAAAGTTTGTTTTTCTTTGATTCATAAGACTAATTGTGAAAATGTGGAAGATGTTCCTGTGCAAATTGTAGATTTTTTGCAAGAGTTTCAAGAGATTATTTCAGATAATGCACCTAAGGGTCTGCCACCTATGAGGAAGATAAGTCATCAAATTGATCTAATACCAGGAGCAAGTTTTCCTAACAAAGCAACCCACAAAATGTCTCCAACAAAGAGTGAAGAGTTAAACAAGCAAGTTCAAGAATTGTTGCAGAAAGGCTTGATTAGAGAGAGTCTAAGTCCATGTGTAGTGCCTCCTATTTTGGAACCAAAGAAAGGGAGAGATTAGGGGATGTGCATGGATCCAAGGGATATTAAAAAGATCACCATAAAATACAAATTTCTATTACCAAGAATGGACGATATCATGGATTGTTTGAGTGGGGCTGAATACTTCACCAAGATTTACTTGAAGAGTGGTTACCATCAAATCCAAATTAGAGAAGGTGATGAGTGGAAGATAGTGTTCAAGACCAAAGAAGGTTTGTATGAATGGTTGGTCATGCCTTTTAGACTAACTAATGCTTAGGATAGTACATTTATGAGATTGATGAATGAAATATTGAAATATTTTTTGGGCAGATTTGTTATTGTTTATCGAGATGACATATTGATATTTAGGAAGACATTAGAAGAGCATTTGGTGCATACCAGATTTGTTTTTGAAATTTTTAGAGAAGAGAAGTTGCTCATTAACTTGAAGAAGTGCAAACTTATGAAGAGGGAGTTGGTATACTTGGGGTTCGTTGTTTCAGGTGAAGGACTCAAGATGGATCCAAAAAATGTAAGAGCTATTTTAGAATGCCTACACCTAGATGTGCTATGGAGGTGATATCATTTCATGGTTTGGAGAGTTTTTATAGGAAGTTTATTAGAGGTTTCAGTAGTATTTGTGCACCAATAACTAATACCATGAGAGGGGAAAAAAGAGATTTCAAATGGACTACAGGGCAGCAAGAAGTTTTGATTTTTTGAAGGACAAAGTGATGGAGCAACCTAGTTTAACATTTCCATATTTCAACAAGGTATTCAAAGTTGATTGTGATGCAACTGGTAATGTGATTGGAGTTGTCATAAGTCAAGAAGGTAAACCCATTGCTTACTTTAGTGAGAAGTTAAATGATGCAAAAAGAAAATATTCAATGTATGATCAAGAATTTTATGCTATTGTGCAAGCATTAAAAAAGTGGAGAGACTATCTTTTGCCTAAGGAGTTTGTTTTATTTACTAATCATCAAGCACTTCAATATTTGAGTAGGAAAGGGAAGTTAAATTAGAGGCATTTAAAATGGGTAGAGTTCTTGTAAAGTTACACTTTTTTTTTGAAACATAGAAGTAGGAAGTCTAATAGAGTTGCAGATGCTTTGAGTAGAAGGCAAGGTTTGTTGATTGAAATGCTGGAGGTTGAGGTTGTCAAATTCAATGAGTTGATGTAGTTGCATGAAGAGGATCCAGATTTTGGAGAGGCTTGTAAGGCTTGCAAAGAGACTATTACTACTGATAGAACCAAGTGGTTGGATTATTTAATCCAAGGTGGTATGTTGTTCAAACATAATAATTTATGTATTCCTATAAGTTCAATGAGATGAATTTGATTAAGGAGAAACATAGTGGAGGACTTGTAGGACATTTTGGTTTTGATAAAACCATAGCATTTGTGGGAGAGACATATTATTGGCCTTAGTTATAGTAAGATATTAGAAAATATGTGCAAGGTTGTAGAGTTTTTTAGGTGGCTAAAGGAACTAGTTAAAACACAGGTTTATATCAGCCTTTATCGATACCTGAGAGGCCATGGGAAGAGATTACTATGGACTTTATTTTGGGTTTTCCAATGACCCAAAGGGGATATGATTCAATATATGTAGTGGTAGATATATTTTCCAAAATGGATCACTTCATTCCATGTAAAATGACTAATGATGTTGTATGTGTTGCAGAGTTGTTTTTTAGGGAAATAGTGAGTCTACATGGTCTTTCGAAGAGCATTGTTTCAAATAGAGATACAAAGTTTGTGAGATAATTTTCCAAAGGAAATTATGGAAGAAGATAAGGACTGATTTGAAGTTTTTCTCAGCCTACCATCCTCAAATAGATGGCCAGATAGAGGTGGTGAATAGGAGCTTTGGTAATTTGTTGAGATGCCTAGTTGGAGACAAGCCAAAGGGGTGGGATTTGATTCTACCTCAAGTAGAATTTGCATATAAAAACTCAATGAATAGAAGTACTAGTAATTCACAATTACAAATTATTTATGGAAGCAGCCAAAGATTTGCCTTAGATTTGAAAAATATTGATAATTTTGATAAGAAAAGTGCAGAAGTAGAGGACTTTGCTAATCACACAAAGAGCATACATGAAGAGGTAAGAAAACACACAAATAAAATGAATTTTTAGTACAAGTCCAAGGCTGATTTGAAGATGAGACATAAGGAGTTTCAGGTTAGTGATGAGGTAATGGTACACTTGGGGAAATAAATATTTCTAGTTGGTACTTATAACAAGCTAAAAATGAAGAAGTTTGGGCCTTGTAGAATTGTGAGTAGGCATGATTCAGGTAATGCATATGAAGTAGATTTTCCTAGTGGACTTAATATTTCACCTATATTCAATATTTTTGATCTAAAAAAGTTTCATGAAGCTGAAAGTGATGAAGGTACAACAAGTGAACCAATTCATATATCAACACCTGCTTCAAAGGAGGAAAATATAGAGTCAATATTGGACAATAGGGTCAGTAGTAGTATAAAAAAAGTAGTATATGGAGTACTTGGTTAAATGGATTGGGAGGCCTATTGAGGACTCATCTTGGTTATCAAAAGTTCAGATTAATCATCTTGGTTATCCTCCTGAGAAGTGACAAGGTCACTTTTTCTTCTACCCAGGGTGTTTGATATAAGAGCATCTAAGGTGAAATGACAATCCTATGTCACCAAAAATGTTGTTATTTTAATTGGTTTGTTTTCAAAAAGATCTTAGAGGTTAAGAGAATAAATATTTTGATTTGTAACTTTGTATTTTCCCTTGGGATGAAATTGTAATTATAATCTTGGTGGAAATTATGCATTTACGAATATTTTTTAAGGTAAAATTGGGAAAATACTCCCCTTGGGCATCCCATTCTTAGTGGGGACCACTTGGGGTGCATGTGCTTGCATGTTCAATTGAATGCCTTGCATGTAATTTCATTTTTGTGTCACAATCTTTGCATGTTGTTGCGTGACCGTATTTGGAGCCGTTGGGAACACCGAGAGTCAAAGAAGGTGTCTTAATTGACCAAGGTGATTCTCCAAAAGTTAGGTGCCCATGTGAAGGTGGTGAATGCAATGAATTATTTTATATTTTATTTTCTTATCTCTCCTCAAGTTGGGTGTGGAATTTCTTGATGGTTTTTGGAGGTTGTTTTGGGAAACCAATGGTGGTTTCTTCTCACACAATTTCTATATAATGAGGCCTGCTCATTAGGTGGGGGGATTTTGGAGAAGTTTTGGTTGCAAACCCAGATGTTGTTAGAATGAAGATAGAATGTTGAGTTGCATATTTTTGTAAGTGTGAAACCCATGTTGTATGTGAGAATTTAAGCTCCATGTTTATGTATTTCATTTTAGAATTTTGAAGTTAATACATGTTGCAGATTTTTCTTCCATTTTATGTGTTCCAATTTAATTTGTTGTCTTCTTGCATAGTATTTTATGCGTGTTTGTGATCAGATTTGAGAGGGAGAGTCTCCCTTTCCATCATCGAAGGAGGTTGAGCTGTAGATCATCATAGGCCAAACAATGGTAATAGGAAAAATTATGCATCTAAATAATTAGATAAAATATATCACATCTCCAACGTCCATTACCTCTACAAAAAGTATATAAATTGAGACACATTCTCATCCATTTCATCATCACATTTTGTGATAAATTTATGTTATCAAAATAGTTACCTTTTTTACAAGAGTATCCACATTCCAACAATCATTGATGCAAATCAAGTCTATAATAGAGTTCTTTGGTATATTTTCCTTGATTGTTTATCTTAATTATTTGTTTGAATTACTTTGTTGACTTATATTTGAGGTTTTATTTTGATTTGAATAGAAACTTTCAGTCTTGTTTGTCTCCATCTTGTATTTCAAATTAGATCATTACATTCTAGAAAATTTGTTGGGAATTTTATCCCTTATCTAACTATATTGTGTTTTTTGTGCCTTGTAGTACTTTCTGACTAAGGAAAATTGCTTCCATTCATGTACACTCTTATGTGATTAATGCAAGCTTAGGTATCTTTGATAATGGATGTATTTTATGCAAGGGTTTCTCCACATATATCTGGTATTCATATGGTTTATGTGTTTTATATTTATTTATCGATTGGTATATTAATATTTTTGGTTTAATCAATTTCTTAATTAGATTCAATAGTTAGTATTAGAGCTCTAACTTAATTTTAGAACCCTGGGATGCCTTTCTTTTCATGTGTTTTTTTTGTGTTTGTAAATGGAGTACTTTGTTTAGCGATTTGCAAATATGAGTGTGGTTAGAGAGTCCATGTGACAAGAACATCTAGTACACAAATTAATAAGTTTAATGGCTTTAGGTACAAGCTAATGAAACTAAATATAGAGGATCTCTTGGATGAAAAAGATCAATGGAGAGCTATGATAAAAAAGGAAAGGCATATTGGGCTATCAAATGAAGAATTGAAGAATCTTGAAAAAAATAATTGACGAAAAATATCACTATCTCTCCAATTTCATCCTTTAGAACATGTAGATCTCATGAGACTACGACATATTGTCTATGGAGAAGAATAGGTGAAATGTACCAAACTAAGAGCCTTTTTAATATATTGAATTTGAAATATAAATTATATATTCCATTAAAATGAAGGAAGGACACTCTATAGCTAATCACTCAAATTATTTTAATATTATTTTGATTCATTTAGGAAGTATAAATGCTAAGCTTGATGATTATAAATATATTTTGTTGATTTTTCTCTTTATCTTAATCTTGAGAGAACATAATAGTTATAATTGGTGATGGTATTGTTGAGATTAAGGTTGATGCCTTTGTTGCTACTTTTTCAACAAATAATGAAGTAAACATCCATGAACAAGGGCTATGAGGTTGAACTACATGTTTGAGGTTGACCCAATTAAAAATGTGGTAAGGAAAATGGGGATAAAGAAATTTCTAGGCCAAAATAATGTCCTAAAACCTCTAGTAATAAAAGTGTGAGAATTTGGAATCATGGGAATCTAAAGAAGTAATATAAATAGAAGAATACTTATTTTGAACATTCCTCTAATGATAATGTAATGCCCAAAACTTAAAACAACTAAATTAAAGCTAAGGACATAACACCAATACCAAAAATTTGATCAATTCTCAACAAAAGACCAACTCCCAAGGTAAGATTTCAAGAAAGTACAAAGAAACCTAAGGGGCCAGACCTAATTCCTCGGGGGCTCATCTATGATGGCCTTACAATGTAATGCCCATAACTTAAAACAACTAAATTAAAGCTAAGGACATAACACCAATACCAAAAATTTGATCAATTCTCAACAAAAGACCAACTCCCAAGGTAAGATTTCAAGAAAGTACAAGGAAACCTAAGGGGCCAAACCTAATTCCTTGGGACTCATCTATGATGACCTTGCCTATGTATGCACAACACAAAGGAATCGTAGTTCAACAAGTAGGGACTTCAACCATCACACATATGGTTGGCTAACAAAGAGGTATAATCCACTAGGTTAAAGAAAATGACATCATCAATCTTAATCATAGCACTAACCCATACACTGAAGGTACTATTAACAATTTAAAAGAAGACTCGTAATCCAAAGGACCTTGATTATAATTGTCGGATTAACGTTGATGGAAGATTTTCCACTTGTCACATTATAATAGCCTATATCTTAACAATACCTTAAGTAATATTTTAATAAGGAATACATCAAGTGAAGTTTTAAATAAAAACCTATCATATAATACTAATCAAAATATTACACTCAAGCATGAGTTACCAATAACATTCAAGACCCTATTACATCCATGAAATATATTTTCTATTTTGGTTTACAGCAATATTAAATAAATACACTAACTAATTCAATATTTTTAATCAACCTCATTCCTTTATACAAATCTTATCAAATATTACAATTGAGATATTCTTAATACACAAAAAAATTCTATTCAAAATAAAATAATCACACCATAATAAACAAAATAATTCTATTCAACAAATGTAAACAAACCATAATATTCAAATCATCTAATAATTTTTAGCTTGCTGATTTCAGCAGAAAAATGGTAAGAGTTTGAACAGTCATAACTTTTACATCACTTACCCAAATTTTAAAATTCAAAAAGTTTTGAAAAGGTGGAAGGACAAGGAATAAAACCGAAAAAGCCTTTGAAATATTTTTAAAACATGTGCGAGCAGTTTTTTCTGCAACTCAACTCACTTTTTTTTTGTTTTTCCTACTTAGAACAGCAGTTCCTCTCTAGTAATAATCTCACAGTTTTCAAGTATTAAACATTTTGTAATGTCCAACCATGTAATGGAAAGACAAAATACTACAAAACATAATACCAGCATAGATTGAGGGAGTAACACTTTGCATAAACATTCATATGTTTTCAAGAGCGTTAAGTAACAGACAAAAAATGCAATCATAAAATCTCACAAACCCCAAATTAGAAGTTCCAAATTTAAAATTTTTATGTCATTATTTACCTCCCACATTATCTTGAGACAATTATTGGAAAATAGAAAAATTTACATGTTACTCAATCATTTCTAATGTAGCCATTCAATTTTGTGGGAATAACCTTTCACAAAGTTGGGTTTCCAATGCTAATTTGGACAATCTGATATTTTGGTGATTATCAATAGTGCTGTCCCTAAATTTCTAATGCTATTTTACTCCTACCCATGAAAATATTTTCAAAAGATTATAATTCTCTATTAGAATATTAAAGAAATCTTACCTGCAGAATCTTAAAACCAGGTTTATGTTTTAATGAAAGAAAACTCCTAACTCTTATTAATTTCAGTTAATAAAGCAATGAAGTGTTCCCAGCCATTCATACAACTAGAGATATGGGCTAATCAGTTTGCACAGAACTCTAGGGATGATATGAACAAACCGTAACCATGAGAGACTATCATTATTATTATTATTTTAATGATTATGGATCAAAATTCAACCCTTTTTTTAAATAGCTCTAAGCTAATTTATGGTCTTATGGGATGAAATGAATGAGGTTCCAATGCAATCAGTTCATATATTATAGTGTACTCCCAACTCATGTCATTATGAAAACGTTGCATTAGATACTGCAGTTGGAACCGTTCTAGTAAACATGCTTCTAAAATGTGGAAGATAGTATGTGAGCCGTTTCACAATATCTAAAATAAAAATGCAGTCTCATGTAATATCATGACTAGAAAAATTCCAAGAAGCATTTAGTGTACATGCTTTTAAAAACAAAATAAAAACTCTATAACATTTACATAAAAACAAAGAAAGAACCAATTAATATATATTCAGACAACAATCTACCACATGCCAAAACTTAAACATTCAAAACCATATTTTATGCAAAAGCAAGCAAAAAGTAATCCAACCTCCATGAGTAGTGAATGGCAAGAGATTGTTGAGATCTTCACTGTAGGTAGCAATCATAAGCATCAAATAGAAATTCAGTCCAACCGGCACAATTGCCTCTAAATATCCAATAGTGCCAATTCCACCTTCTTCGCGGTGAGTAGAATATCATGGCAATCATTAATAAACCTGTCCTGCTATGGATTTCCCATAATACCCATTGCTCTGCAATTAACAAAGTCTCAATCTCCTCCCCCCAACAGTTACGATTCAGCCTCTTTAAATAGAGGTTGTGCCACAGCATAAAGCCAAAAAACATGGCAATAAAGATTTGAAAACTGCACTCTTTTTGGTTCCTTCTTTTATTTTCCTGACTACGAGTTTAAAGATTTGTACAAGGTGATTTTTGATTAAAATTTCCTTTCCTAACATTTGTTTGCATGTTGAAATAAAGCTCATACTTTTTCCAAAAGACCGAAAATAACTATTATTATCATTATCTTAAAACAAGATTGTAAACTCTTCAAATACCTACCGTACACATTTACTTAACCCAAAACATAGTCTAGTAATAAGATAAGAACGCATTATTGATAATCTTAAATGAATCTGTCGAAAAAAAGGCTCATAAAAATAGAATATGGGAAGTGGAAAAATCAACTCAAACATTATTGAACATCGAGTATATAGCTAGAATACAACTTTGTTCAACCACATATAGAAGAGGTGTCAGAGAAGAAATAACCCCTTTAAAAGAATTATAGGAATCAAAGCATCGTTAACAAATTGCTTGTGGTATAGGTTGGGGGCATATACAATTAAAGTAAATCAATAAGATGGTATTATTATTATCTACATATAGGGTCTTAACAATTCGCACAATATTGGTTACTTTATGCCTATATTATTTGAAAGAGTTAGAACTTGATGCTCAAGTTATAATAGTAGTCATACATAATTTGCATCTGTCTAAAGTTGAGTTATGCTACTCATTTAAGAGGCTAGCAAAAACTAATAAAATTGACTTGTGTAGAACTATATAGTATACGGAATATTAGAAACATATATGGACGACATTTAAAATGAATTTCTCTACTATAATCTATTTGTTTCGCAAAGTTCAATCAAATTTCCCACACATTGTATCATTCCAAAACTAGTGCATGATATTTGATGTCATAATGATTTGTCCACATACCTAGCCACCCTAATTTTTAATTGGATTGAGAAGCACATAAATGATATTCACCCAAGTCTCTATGCGAACCCTTTCTCCACCTTCCATCTTGATTCCATCAAACTCATGCTTGGATCAAACTCACAATAATAATAGAACATAGCATAATAGTTGAAACAACATAAATTAACTCATACTTAATATATCATAAAATACTATACCATCTTACTCATAATTCATATAGAGTACTTTGATACTTGTTATTACAAGACCCTTAGTTTGCATTATAGACAAATTATCAGGTGGTCTTACATTCTCCCCCCCTTGTATAGACTTCCTCCTGGAAGTCTTTTAAGAGAAGAGGGTAAACTAAAGAGGGTAGACCCACATTCTTATCTCCAAAATAAATAAGTGTAAGAATAACGAAGTTTTATATTTCAACATATTTTGCAATAAGCAAACAACGTCGTAATATATTTTTATCAAGTCACAAGGAAGCCACAAAATTGACTAGTTATGTCTTAGAAATTGATAAATATTTAGAAACCTTCATTCTATATCTAGTTGACAATGGAAAAAAAAAAGAGAGAGTCATATATTAGCACAAGGAGTTAAATTTTGTCATATGAATGGAGGGTCTTACAGATAAATCTATAATGATGAAAATAATGATTTGTTTATTTATGCTAACATTGTTATTGATGACTGGTGGTTGATTGATTTAGGTGCATTATATTATGACTTCTCGAAGGAGGGTGAGTTGCAAGATCATCATGGGCCAAACAATTGTAATAGGAAAAATATTCATCTTTAATTAGATAAAGTACATCACATCTCCAATGTTCATTTCCTCTACAAAAATTATATAAATTGAGGCACATTCTCATCCATTTCATCATCACATTTTGTGATAAATTTATTTTATCTTGAAATAGTTACCTTTTATACAAGAGTATCCATATTTCAACCATCATTTAGGCAAATCAAATCTATAATGGAGTTCTTTGGTATATTTTCTTTGATTTATCTTAATTCTTAGTTTGAATTACTTTGTTAACTTATATTTGAGGTTTTTTTTTAATTTGAATAGAAAATTTCATTCTTTTTTGTTTTCATCTTGTATTTCAAATTAGAGCATTACATTCTAGCAAATTTGTTGGGAAGTTTATCCCTTATCTAACTATATTGCATTTTTTGTGCCTTGTAGTGCTTTTTGACTAAGAGTTTTTGTAGGTTCTTGCTTTCTTTTAAGTGGATTTAGGGATTGATTTTTTTTAAAGAAGCTTCTAGGGGTGAAATTGAGTCCATGCTCACATCTGAAGTAGTTGACAAACAAAATTTGACTTTTAATACCCAATGGTTTTCTCACATCAAAATTTTATTTTTTTTATACGGCTCCATAATTTTTACCTATACATAATTTCCTACCATTAACAATATAATTTGTACATGGTTGTATAGTATAAATTATGTAGACATTTAAGTCATACATACACCGAAGGTATATATAATTAGAAATAGGAAAATTCAAGTGTTGTAGGCATATATTTACTATAAATATCATTATATACTCATCAACTATACACCAAATCCTAAGTTTTCAATGATTTTACTACTAAAATCATTTAATATATTCATTTTAGATCTATGAATTTATCAAGCTTAACATTTCCTTAAGTTTCATTTGTTTTATCTTATATTTTCACAAGGTGCATAATATATACATAGTCATATACATCCTATATCAATGGAATATCAAGATTTTTCCTTAAAATACACCCTTATAACAACTAAACCACTTATATATCCATAGATACCATAAATTTTAAATTAAACCTATCATTATCAGGCCCTCAAACCCATGGATTTTATTTGTAAACCATATTTTTCTCAATTTGGCAAGCTTGTTGATAGTCTAGTTGGCTTATCATCAAATTCCTAGCCATGTCAAATCTATAGGTGAATGCGACATTGGATAGCTCCCACCTAATTTTAAGATACTTGTCATGAATTTTGACCTGTCACCATGTATCCATAGTCCTTCATAACATGCCTATATTAAGCAAGGTCATTTAATTCGTCACAAATATATCACCACAAGAATGGATGTGTAATTATTAAGTTGTTATTTTATTATCACGTAGAGGTGCAAGTGCTTGACTACTTGCCAATTATATTTTAACAATGTGGGAATTACTACACCTATATTTATTTTGTACAAGGTAATATTAAAACTATGTGAAAGGTGTTAATGCTTATAACCTTCTATTGTGTATACTTTTAGATGGGTCAATGTCCCTTATAGAGAGTGGATATAAGGAACTATACTTATTTGAGATACAAGTCACATGGTTTTTTTATATGATTGATTTTTTCTATTTTTTGATAGATTTTGTATGTAATTCCTTTCATGTTTCCAAGAACTCTATCATTCAAACTACTAACATGGTGGTTTTGAAAGATGTTTTCTAGAGATTTGATTATAGAGGTCTTTTATTTCTTATATGCACTTAATTTTATTTTTTAGACATAAAAAAATTTGGTTAAAATTAACTTACACATTTAGATCTAGGTTTTGTCAAAAAATTGAAGTTAAATATGGTAGCTTAAAACTTGTAAAACCTATGAGATTGTAGATTTAATTAAGTGTTTTTTTTTTCACAATTCTTTGTAAACGATTAATCTCTTTAGATTCATTTTACCAATTGTAGAAAGAGACATAAGATTGTAGAAGAATGAGACAAGAAGATAGAAGTGACACAACGTATACGTGGAGAAACCCTTTCAGGAAAAAACTCCACCACCAGAATCAATAGTGCTTGTATTATTTAACCTTAGAACAAGATTACAATAACATTGTATCAATCCTTGATTGAGATGCTTCTTTTGCCTTCAATAATTCTTCTTCACAACCTGCAATAAAATCTGATACACTTTCTGCATCACAAGCTATCAATGCATTCCATGTGACCAATCATGAATCCACACATCCCATGCCATGCCTCAAACCATCACACATGCACAAGCTCAAACTGCAAGAGCTATAACAATCTCTGATTCTTGAAACTCTCTTCAACTTGCTGCAATTAAATAGATAATTATGAACATTGTAAACTCCAAAGAGTTGACAATTACAAGAGGATAAAGATCCTCACAAATATCTACGCCATTCTTGTGCAAGTAGAGTTCTTTCGTGAAAAACAATGTCAAACCAAGTCCTTCATCAATTTGGGCATCCCAAATTGAAGACTTAACTGATTGTTGGTTTAGAAAATATCTTCCAAGCTTCTCCTCAAAGTTGGTGCCCAAGAATGGACCCACTTAACTCAACCTTGTAAATATCTTCTCATGCAAAGGTGTTAACTCCAAGATGCCTACTTGGGCGCCCAAAGTGGGTCCAAGTCAATCTTTGTTAATTGAAACATATCTCTCCACCATTCATGCAAACATCATGCATGATTGATCATCCTTTGTTAACTTAAAGTATCAACCTATTATCTATCATGCAACTCAAGTCAACTGAAGTCAACTACATGCAACTCAAACTAACTACATGCAACTAAAGATAACTGAACCATAACTGAATTAAATTGAACTGAATTGAACTGAAATTGAATTGAACTGAATTGAACTGAACTGAACTAAACTGAATTGAACTAAACTAAACTGAACTGAAACTGAACTGAAACTGAACTAGTAGTGCCACTCCACATACATTGTAAATATCAATCCCTACTTTGTAGGAACAAGACATGCATTTCATAAGAGTTATCAATTCTCCAAATAGTTAACTTAAACAAGGTGGGTCCCACCTTCCATGTGAGTGTCCCATTTGCTCCTATTTTGTAGGAGCTCTTCTTGGGAATCCCCACATGTTCCTATCATTTAGGAATAATTACAAATGCCAATTTACATGTTCATTTCATTTGAATTTAATCTCTTTCTAATCCTAGTGTTGGGGAACACTTTCCAAGGACTTAGGAGATACATGAAATATGTTTAGGATTTCAATTAAATGGCATCCTATTCCCAACATGTTTAAATGTTAGGTGTCATTTAATCCCCAAGGTAAACTTATGTATGCTCTAATCTCACACTCTAGGATGATCTTGATGATCATAAATAAGTGCTATCATGTTTTCATTTTAGGGGACCTTCCTTGGATTTTATCATCAAGGGGATGACCTCAACCCTAGAATTCTAGTTGAATATAAAAATTAGGGTGTGAATTGAAGAACATGCCTCATAAACAGGGATTTTTTTATATTGAAGCTAAGTTACCAAGCACCTAATACCTTTGGGAAATGAAGGGGAAGAGTAATTTACCCTCTAATATAGTATATTTGGCATTGTTCACTTTCATATTCATGGATTAGTCCTCACATACCCTTGAGGTAGTTCGAGAATTCCCTTAGAACATGTTATAAAGCTTGAATAAGATCTTTTGTATTCCCTTTTGTAGTACATAAAATATATAGTTGGTCGAGAAGTTACTCACTATGTACTTCTAAGTGGTAGAGGTAAAGCTCACTTTTGGAAAGGATTAATCTTCAAAGGTAATGGGTGTATAGGTGGTACATGACTTGCATTTCATAGCTACCCACACCCTTAGTAGATAGTATATCAAGTGAGTGTATGAGAGGTAGATCAATACATTATTAAATATTTTAGGATTATTTTTGTGAGTTCTTGATTGTGTTGTACATAAAAAGTGTTTATTTCTAAACCTTTCATACAAAGTCAAGTCAATTTAACTTTTTGACAATCATTTTTCTTGTTTTAAAGAATAAACCTAATTGCTATAATTCAAACATAAATTTAAAGCCAATTTTAGGATAATCATTACCTACAATATTATTTCTAAAATCTTTCTTACATTGGTCATAACCTCATCCCAAAACACATTGTCCACAAAACCATAGTCTGAAACTCCCAAACACATAGTCCATTTTTCCAAATCACAACTCCTAGTGCATAATCCATATCCATTTTTCCATCCAAGTCTAAGTCATAAATATTCTTTCCTAGGTGATCCCACAATACTAGTTTATAATTTTTGGCCAAACTGGACACTGAAATATTTTTTTCTAACTAAATCTTCACTTTTGGGCACCTATAGTGGCTAAACTGTGAGGAATTTGAAGATGATGCAAACTAGTGATTTGTGATATTTTGTATGTAGATTCTAAATATATATTTTTTCAAAATTTTTGTAATCAGATTGCACTTATTTTTCCATCTCCTTTAAAAACTAGTTTTTTTTAGTAAACAACATTTTTAAGGAGTGACGATCACCGTATAATGCATAAATTTTTTTCCATGAAGGATAGATTCTATTTTTTTTGGATTTAGATTTGTAACTACGATATCTAGTGTTTCCAATTGGTTTCATAGTATTTTATTGAATATTTTTTCCTTAATCAAGTTTTGAAGTCAAACCAATTACAATTCAGACATAGGCGGACCGTATAATGGGTAACTTTTTTTGTATGTATCGAAATTCGATTTTTTTTTTGTTGCATCAAGGACTTTAGTATCTGCTGCACTCATATTTTTCATTTTTTTTTAATAATCTACTATTTTTCCACATGTGCAGAACAAAGAGCTTGATTTTTGGTGAAAAACTTATACTTAATAAAACTTAAAAGAAAATACATAATAAAACCAAAATATATCAAAATTATATTTGTTGGATAGCTCATTCTAAGGACTACCATCATCCAGTTGGGTCTGTGAAGTCCCCTCCATTTTCATCCTCAAGCTGAGCTTCGAAGCGCAAAATTTTGGAATTTTTTAGTGCCTGAGGGGAAGAAGAGGGGAAAGGGGGCTTCACTTGAACCAGGGTTCGAGCGAACCCCCTTTCCACAAGCCTTCGCTTTTGGATTTTTCTAGGAATGGCGGGCCCCATCATTAAATGGGTTCACTCAAAGGGGTGTTCTATCGAACCCCCTTTGGGTTCACTCGAACGAAAAGTTCATTCGAACCCCCCAAAACAAAATTTTTTAATGGGGTCATATTTTGCAACTTTTCCTTCCTCACTGGAATTGTAAACCACTTTTGTGGGTTTACCCTCCTACATCCCTCATATCAAACCAATATGTTTTCCAATTTCATATTATTTTTCTTAACCACACATTTAGTATTTTATCCATTATCCACATTTTAATGTATTCCCATTGCCCAATCATTAACATCACATCTTTGAGTTCAACGTATAAATCCATTTGTTACTTATTATAATTTATTGATTTGGTTCATACCCTTAGTCCATCCTTGATTCAAGTCCAAATATTGACCCTTAGGGTATTTTGATCATTAAACCATCAACATGTCCTTTGTACACATCATCTTTACAATCCAAATACTATTATCATCAAAATAAAATCCTTTGACACATTTTGAAAGCATCTCCTTTGTATCTCCTTTATTCAAATAATCACCTAATCCATCCTTTGGGACCCTTAAGTTATTGTAACACTTATATCTAATTCATATATCCTAGTTGTTTCCAAGCCATCCACTACACCTAACTAAGGTTCCTTATTTTAGGAAAATTCATTATTATTTTGACATAGTCAGTATAAGTCTAAATTCACTAATCATACCCTAAACCAAGGCTTTCTTACATTGGTCATAACCTCATCCCAAAACACATTGTCCACAAAACCGTAGTCTAAAACTTCCAAACACATAGTCCATTTTTCCAAATCACAACTCCTAGTGCGTACTCCATATACATTTTTCCATCCAAGTCTAAGTCATAAATACTTTTTCTTGGGTGATCCCACAGTACTAGTTTACATTTTTTTACAATTTTTGGCCAAACTGGACACTGAAATAATTTTTTTTAACTAAATCTTCACTTTTGGGCACCTATAGCAGCTAAACCGTGAGGAATTTGAAGATGATGCAAACTAATAATTTGTGAGATTTTGTTTGTAGATTCTAAATATATTTTTTTCAAAAGTTTTGGAATCAGATTGCACTTCTTTTTCTATCTCCTTCGAAAAATAGTTTTTTTTTCAGTAAACAACATTTTTAAGGAGTGATGCTCACTGTATAATGTATAACTTTTTTTCCATGAAGGATAAAATTCTAACTTTTTTTGAATTTAGATTTGTAACTATGACATCTAGTGCTTCCAATTGGTTTCGTAGTGTTTTATTGAATATTTTTTCCTTAATCAAGTTTCAAAGTCAAACCAATTACAATTCAAACATAGGCGGACAATATAACAGGTAACCTTTTTTGTATATATCAAAATTCAATTTTTTTTTTGTTGGATCAAGGAATTCTATATTTGGTGCACTCATATTTTTCAATTTTTTTTTTGATAATCTGCTATTTTTCCACATGTGCAAAACAAAGAGCTTGATTTTCAGTGAAAAACCTATTCTTAATAAAACTAAAATAAAAAACACATAATAAAACCAAAACATATTAAGATTATATTTGTTGGATAACTCATTTCGAGGACTACCATCATCTAATTGGGTCTATGAAGTCTCCTCCATTTTCATCTTCAACCCGAGCTTCGAAGTGCAAAATTATGGACTATTTTGGTGCCTGAGGGGAAGAAGAGGGGACCAGGGGGGTTCGCTCGAACCCCCAGGGGTTCGCTTGAACTAGGGTTCGAGCGATCCCCCTTTCCACAAGCCTTTGCTTTTGGATTTTTGATTGGAATGGTGGGCCCCATCATTAAATGGGTTCGCTCGAAGGGGGGTGATCTGTAAAGCGGAAGGGATCTATGACAAATGTTGCTTAAGTGATTATGAACAAAGGCATAAAGACATCAACAATGGAGTAGCAGGAACATTAAACAGAGAGAATTCAAAACATAGAACCAAGAGAGAGATAAGAAGACACCAATTTGATTACGGAGTTCGCCACAAGTGTGACTACGTCTCCGGGCCAAGCTCAACTAAGTGACCAATCTATTGAAATGTTCAAAATGGCAGTACAATCTCCACTGGAGCCTCTTGCAACACTGCTTACAATATCTTGTAGCTCATCCACAAAGTCATACAAAAAGTCTCTCACTCACACCCCTCTCAAAAGCTCTCAAGGCTAGGGATGATTGACAAAGAGTAAATAAATTGACTCTGCCTAAAGGATCTACTACAAGATTAGAACATTATTCCATCACAACTCAAATACTCCTAACTCCCTCTAAGAATTCTCTCACAAAAGCCTCTCAAAGACCAAGAGAAAGGGATACAATGGAGAATGATCAACTGATGGATGATCAACTAATGGATGATCAACTGATGGATGATCAACTAATGGATGATCATCCATCAGTTGATCATTCTCCATTGTATCCCTTTATCTTGGTCTTTGAGAGGCTTTTGTGAGAGAATTCTTAGAGGAAGTTAGGAGTATTTGAGTTGTGATGGAATAATGTTCTAATCTTGTAGTAGATCCTTTAGGCAGAGTCAATTTATTTACTCTTTGTCAATCATCCCTAGCCTTGAGAGCTTTTGAGAGGGGTGTGAGTGAGAGACTTTTTGTATGACTTTGCGGATGAGCTACAAGATATTGTAAGCAGTGTTGCAAGAGGCTCTAGTGGAGATTGTATTGCCATTTTCAACATTTCAATAGATTGGTCACTCAGTTGAGCTCAGCTTGGAGACATAGTCACACTTGTGGCGAACTCCGTAATCAAATTAGTGTCTTCTTATCTCTCTCTTGGTTCTATGTTTTGAATTCTCTCTGTTTAATGTTCCTGCTACTCCATTGTTGATGTCTTTATGCCTTTGTTCATAATCACTTAAGAAATTTTTGTCATAGATCCCTTCCACTTTACGGATCAAGTGATATTAGAGCTTTGTTTGGCTGGTTTGTAGGAGTGATTGTGATTCATTTTGCTATTGGTGGACATTTGGAGTTTGGAGCAAAGATGGCATCAGAAAAGGGTGAATCTTCAAGGCTGACATTTACCGCATCCATGGTGGATGATTTCATGTCAATGAAAAGCATGGTTGAAGAAATCTATCAAGACCATCGAGAGAAGACTGATAGGATGCAAGAGTTAGAAGAAGCTAATCGATGCCTACAGACAAAGAATGCAAAACTTCAGTGGTTGTTGGAGGAATCCAACATGGAGAAGGAAAGACTGCAAGTGTTGTTGCAAGGCATCTTATAGGAGCAGAATAGGAGAAGTCCTTTTGTATCAAGGAGTGGACACATATGTGGTTTTTGTCCGCATTCTGAGGATACATCATCCTCATACTCCCCGCTTACACCGCTTGATAGTACGAGAGCTTCTTCAGCGACAAGGCCTGTGGCTAGATTTGCTTGTGGCCATGATTGGGAAAACTCTCCTAGTGTAGTAGAGTGTGCTTACTATCGAGAGATGGAGTACCTTCAGACTCTCAATCTGCCTGATAGTGACAGTAATTATCTTGAAGCCTCTTCTTCCATCAAACAGAAGAAGTCAGCAGACAATGAGCAAGACTCTTTTGCACACTTCGAGAAGCACACAAGAGGCATAGGATCAAAGCTACTTGGGAAGATGGGCTTCAGAGGAAAAGGCTTTGGTATTTCTGAGCAAGGCATCACCAAACGATCGAGGCGAAGAAGCGTCCATGATCTACCAAGGATTGGGATTCAAAGGAGGAGATGGACAATCCTCTAGAGCTTAGAACTTTTGCAACCACTGTGGCATTAGTGGACATTGGGAGGCAAAGTGTTGGAAGCTGCATCCAGAGCTTCATCGTCAATCGAGGTCTACTAAGAGACCCAACCATTAGAAAGTTGAGGAGACAAAAGCAGAGTTGGCAGTAGCTACCACTTCTGAGGCAGGCCTAGGAGAAGTTCAGCCACAAGCTGAGCAACTTGTGAAAGAGAGTTCCTTTGAACAACTTCGTAGGAGCTAGGAACAACGCTCAACAAACTAGTATATCAATTTGTGTGTGTCTATTACATCTTTTGTAGTGTGATGAGTATGTTGATAAGCTAGTATTGTTTTATGAGTATAAAACTCTGAATCAAATTGTTTCTAACAGTTTTTATGAAGTTGTAATTCTCTAGAGATTGAGATTATGTAAGGCTCTTGAAGCCACATCTCTTATAATCTAGAAAGGAGAATACTTTGTAACTTCTTATTGTAGGTTTTTAAGGACTTGTACCTGCAGATTTCAAGTGCAAAGCTTTGGTTGTAGAGAACTTTTCAATGTAAGAGTTTCCGAGAATGGTCAATAGTGACCTTGTATGTTCTCAGCTTGAAGACTCAGTTGAGGCCATTTTGAGGATACGTCTGAACTCAGTTGAAGTTCTTGAAGGATGTTATCGATGACCTCGTTACTTTAGATGAACATGACCTAAGCTGTATGGTGGAGCCTTGAATCAACTATTCCAAAGTACAAAGGTGAAGGAATATTTTAGGCTGAGGTGTAGATACCATGCTCGAGCAATTGAAGGAGCAACAAAAGCATGCCAGAGAAGATGGCAAAGTGCAGAATGTGAACTACCCTGTGAGAAGCACTAAGAGATAGGTTTACCATACTCAATTTTTTTCTTGTTGCTTTGGGTATACTAAGTTCCATTTTAACCTGCATTGTGATGAGCTGTAAAGTCCTGCATTGCCAAAATGTAAGACCCCTATAGAGAGCAGATGTGGCAATTAGGAAGCTCTTGTTGATAGTACATTACTGAAATGTAAGACCTCAATAGGAAGATGTGGAAGTGTCTATGTTCTAGTGATTCAGATCATGGCGAGTGGCAAGATGCAGAATGGGAGATGTTTTTCAAGGAATTGTAAACTTTTGGAGGACCAAAAGTTCTTCAGTGGGGAGGCTTGATCCAGGTGGATCTCCTAAATTGAAGTGTTCCCATTTCTCCCAGAAGTAGTGCCATGGTGTAGAGCTCAGAATACTAAATCCGGAGTAACTTGAATGGGTGAAAAAGGAGTTCGTTTGCTCAAGTTATGTGCAGTCAAAGTTTAGTCAACACTTGGACTAGGGGGCTGACAGAAGGCAAAAATTTGGTGGACTCAGAATCAGCTGAAAGTGATGTTACCTCGAAGGGCTCAACGACATGAACCCAACGATGTTCGTTTCATCAAAATTCGAGCCCGTATGTGTGAGATATCGCCGGTCAAACTTTGGTCAAAGGTTGGTCAACTCAGATACTAGGGACGAGAAAAAGGATAGAATTTTGACATCGCCAATACTGATCGAAGTTAGTGTCATCATGAAGGTCTCATCATCATGATTCCAATGATGTTCGTTTCATGCAAATCGGAGTAGGTATGAGGAAAATAGAGCCAGTCAAAGTTTTAGTCAAAATGATGATGTCAGCATGTGACATGGCAATTGACTAGATGGTGACGTGGGAGTTGCAGGTGATGTGGCAAAAATGTCACAAAATTTATGTACCATGCTTTATTTTTGAAAATAAGGTGTGGAGGATTATTTTATCTCACAAAAATCCATCGGATTTTGTGGGATCCCAATCGGATTTGGTGGGATCCAAATCTCCTAAAAATCAACGAAATTAACTCATGTGAAAAAAAACAAAACCTCCTAAAATAACACTAAATTGTTATTTTATTTTTAAACTCAACCTCATAAACTCAAATAGCCGTGAATATAATAAGACAAGGGCTTAAAAACAATTCCAAATGTTTTATTAAGGGGTTGTTTAATGTTTCTATTTTTAAAAGGGGGAGTTATTGTTTTTATATAAACGGGTAGTGTTTTTTTGTAAGGCTTATAATTATAAAAGCCAAAGGAGGGGGGTTAGATTGTTATTTTATTTATTATGGTGGTTTTTAACCCCATATGCAAAATTCAAGTATAAAAGGAGGAGATAGGAGGCTTCCCAAATCATCCATCAGTTGATCATCCATTAGTTGATCATTCTCCATTGTATCCCTTTCTCTTGGTCTTTGAGAGGCTTTTGTGAGAGAATTCTTAGAGGGAATTAGGAGAGTATTTGAGTTGTGAAGGAATGATGTTCTAATCTTGTAGTAGATCCTTTAGGCAGAGTCAGTTTTCTTACTCTTTGTTAATCATCCCTAGCCTTGAGAGCTTTTGAGAGGGGTGTGAGTGAGAGACTTTTTGTATGACTTTGTGGATGAGCTACAAGATATTGTAAATCAGTGTTGCAAGAGGCTCCAGTGGAGATTGTACTGCCATTTTGAACATTTCAATAGATTGGTCACTCAATTGAGCTCGGCCCGGAGACGTAGTCACGTTTGTGGCGAACTCTGTAATCAAATCAGTGTCTTCTTTTCTCTCTCTTGGTTCTATGTTTTGAATTCTCTATGTTTAATGTTCCTGCTTCTCCATTGTTGATGTCTTTACGCCTTTGTTCATAATCACTTAGCAACGTTTGTCATAGATCCCTTCTGCTTTACGGATCAGGGGGTTCGATGGGTTTGAACTCTAACCAAAAGTTCATTCGAACCCCCAAAAACAATTTTTTTTTACATGGGGTTATGTTTTACAACATTTCCTTCCTCATTGGAATTGTAAACCACTTTTGTGGGTTTACCCTTCTACATCCCTCATATCAAACCAATATGTTTTCCAATTTCATATTATTTGTCTTAACCACACATTTAGTATTTTATCCATTATCCACATTTTAATGTATTCCCATTGTCCAATCATTAACATCACATCTTTGAGTTCAAGGTATAGATCCCTTTGTTACTTATTATAATTTATTAATTTGGTTCATACCCTTAGTCCATCCTTGGTTCAAGTCCAAATATTTGAGACCCTTAGGGTATCTTTGATCATTAAACCATCATCATGTCCCTTGTACACATCATATTTACAATCCAAATACTATTATCACCAAAATAAAATCCTTTGACACATTTTGAAAGCATCTCCTTTGTATCTCCTTTATTCAAATCGTCACCTAATCCCCTTTGGGACCCTTAAGTTATTGTAACACCTATATCTAATTCATATATCCAAGTTGTTTTCAAGCCATCCACTACACCTAACTAAGGTTGCCCCTTATTTTGGGAAAATTCATTATTATTTTGACATAGTCAGTACAAGTCTAATTTCACTGATCATACCCTAAACCAAGGCTTTCTTACATTGGTCATAACCTCATCCCAAAACACATTGTCCACAAAACCGTAGTCTGAAACTTCTAAACACATAGTCCATTTTTCCAAATCACAACTCCTAGTGTGTAATCCATATACATTTTTCCATCCAAGTCTAAGTCATAAATATTTTTTCGTGGGTGATCCCACAATACTGGTTTACAATTTTTGGCCAAATTGGACATTGAAATAATTTTTTCTAACTAAATCTTCACTTTCAGACACCTATAGCGACTAAATCGTCAGGAATTTGAAGATGATGCAAACTAGTGATTTGTGACATTTTATTTGTAGATTCTAAATATATTTTTTTCAAAAATTTTGGAATTAGAGTGCACTTCTTTTTCTATCTCCTTCAAAAACTAGTTTTTTTGGGTAAACAACATTTTTAAGGAGTGACACTCATTGTATAATGCATTACTTTTTTTCCATGAAGGATAAAATTCTAATTTTTTCGAATTTAGATTTGTAACTACGATATCTAGTGCTTCCAATTGGTTTCATAGTGTTTTATTGAATATTTTTTCCTTAATCAAGTTTCGAAGTCAAACCAATTACAATTCAGACATAGGTGGACCGTATAACATGTATCTTTTTTTGTATGTATCAAAATTCAATTGTTTTTTTTGTTGGATCGAGGACTTAATATCTGGTGCACTCATATTTTTCATTTTTTTTGATAATTTGCTATTTTTCCACATGTGTAGAATAGAGAGCTTGATTTTTGGTGAAAAACCTGTGCTTAATAAAATTAAAAACATAAATACATAATAAAACCAAAACATATTAAAATTATATTCATTGGATAGATCATTCCGAGGACTAGCATCATCCAGCTAGGTTTGTGAAGTCTCCTCCATTTTCATCCTCAACCTGAGCTTCAAAGTGCAAAATTCTAGACCTTTTTGGTGCCTAAGGGGAAGAAGGGGGGAAAAGGGGGGTTCGAGCAAACCCCCTTTCCACAAGCCTTTAATTTTGGCTTTTTGCCGAGAATGGTGGACCCCATCATTAAATGGGTTCACTTGAAGGGGTGATCTATCAAACCCCCTTTGGATTCACTCAAACCAAAAGTTTGTTCAAACCCCCAAAAACCAAAATTATTTGCATGGGGTCGTGTTTTGCAACTTTTCCTTCCTCATTGGAATTGTAAACCACTTTTGTGGGTTTACCCTCTTATATCATGTTACCCTAAATTTTGAACTTGAAAATTTTCAAATTTTCAGTGCATCTTATATCCTTCGGAGCTTGCCAAATAAAAAAAAATTAATTTTGCAAATCTAAAAGAGCTGATGTGAAACCTGTGAATAAATATTCAATGAGCTCCCTTGGGGTGTATTTTACTCTAAGTATCGGCCTGCGCATCGCAGGAAATCCGCTTGGCATTTTATCAAGGTCTGCTTCCCCCTCCACGTGTCTACTCTGCGCACCTCAAGGGTTTCCCTACCTTGGGATCTCGAGAATCCCCGCTATACTTCCATGTGTCGTAGCTACGGGACATTTTTGATCATTCCTTTTTGCTTCCTCATCGGGCTCCGCTCGAGTGCCACAAAGCTCTCATTCCCAAAGAAATTTGGCAGGCCCCACAATTGTTGTCTATGATGCACTCTTGCTATGTGTCTAGTCTTTGTAAATCTTTGAACAAAAGGATGAAATAATGATCGTGGGCAATGAAATGCTGCCACACATCTCTTTTGCGCCCAACCGATGATCATTTCGTCCAATTTTGGATAGAGCTTTGCCCACTCAACATGTGTAGCCTTGACACAAGGCTTTAGCAGCAAGAGATAAAGGTTCACATGAGCAACAAAATGCTGCCATGTGCCTATTCGGAAGATCTCATATTTGGGCGATGAATTAGGCAAACCAAATGATGTGATTGGCCACTATATGTCATAACCATTTGCACGAGATGGTGACACTTGTCTGTTTTAACCTTGTCGGGACCACCACCATCATTTGTAGAAGATGCACCTGAGCTTGGAATGACCAGATGCTTGGTTTCAAATCTTTTCTATTGCAATGGCTTGGGGAACATTCTTATTTCTACATCATTGTCAGGGATTGTGAAATCTTTTCTGTTACTACTTTCTGAAGTGGTGGGATTTTTTTGCTACATATACTTCTCTCTGTTGTGAGAAAAGGGCCTAGAATTTTGAAGGAACACTGGTTTTAGGAAGAGATGCCAGGCCTTTATTACTATTTTATTTTATTGCAAAAGACTTTCAGACTATGTCAATTGTTCAGCCTTTTTGTTCTTTCATGCTATTTTATTAAACTGTAAATTGTGCTGCTATTATCTGGACATTCCATTTGAGAACTTCGATACATATTGAATGCAAGTTTGCTAATATAGATCATGTCTAATGACTCTTCTTGGTAGTAGGAATGTATGCAATTTTATTTTATGTCAATGAACGGATTGTCTGTGCTTTAATTTTTAGTTTCTACTTTTCTGGAACACTACAAATACCAATTGGGCCCTTAGATCCATGATTTATCATGCCTATCATTAAGTCTTGGCACATCGCCTTAGGTTAGACTTTATTTTATTATATCTTTTTCCTTTTCCCTTTGAAAACCCCCATTATAGAAGAAGCCGACTTCTCTAAAAACTCGGAGGTCACTCAGTTTAGCGTAAAAGGTCCCCCATAAACTGAGTTTCCTATAAGACACTATTACCTTGTCAAATTTTGGCATCAACAGTTTGTTCTTTTTTTTGGAATGCCCAGTGGGACCACACTTAAATGAATTTGTGCTTTAGAAGGGTGTATGAGCCATCGACCTATAGCTAGATCCCAAACCGCAAGCAACCCTAGTTTACTAGTACCTCCACTAGGAACAGTGCAGGCCACAAATTAGTTGGTAACCATTCCACTCCCACCACCCGTTCCTCTAACCATGTTGCTAGCCACCAACAAAAATTATGTGGCATGGGACGCTGGAAGTCCCCTAGCAGCCCCAGTACCACCCGCTGTCTGGGGTGCCATCCCAGTTTCAACTATGAAAGCTATACCCAAGTTTACCAAAGATGGCTCAAGAACACCCACAGAACATCTGCAAGATGTGGCGGATGTGTGTTTGGTGCATGGGATCACAACACAGAATGTAGCTCTAAGGCTTCTCGCCACGTCTTTTAAAGGCAAGGCACTGGATTTGTATCGAACACTATCACCTAACACTATTCGCACCTAGGATGAGCTCGAAGATCTGTTCTATGAGAGGTTCTCAAATGACGGAGATCGCTCTTCGATGTATTATCAACTATCTGTCATAAAACAAGCTCCCAGGAGGCTATGACAGACTTCAATACCTGATTCCACACGAATTGGCAGAGAATCCCTGTTACTATATGCCTGAATCCTAAGTTGGTGTTCATATTTTATCTGAAGTCCATCAATCCTAACATTTCTATGATGATCAAGTCTTTGGGAGGAGCTACTCTACCAGATGCTTATGGTGTTGCCGTCAAAGTCGAGAATCATTTGATAGATTGCGAAAAGTTGCCTCCTCGGCCTATCATGCTGATTTTTCCTAAAATATCGATACCCGCACAAGAAGTCACATCAACTAGTGCACCTACAACTCCCCAGTCAATGTACACATAAGTGGCAGCACCACAAAGTGTCGCCTCTATATCTGGTTCTTCCAAAGATGAAATGAGAGATTTTAAAGAAATGTTGCGGACTATGGAAAATGACATAACCACCCTCAAGTGGAAGCAATCAATGCCTCTGAAGCCTTCCTATCAGAACTATCAAGGTAGATGAACCTCATATCAGCAGAATTAGTACCAAGGCAGTTCTTGCACTAATCCACCAGCTCTGTCAGTCAACCAAATTGTTTCAGTGCCTACTCTACTGATGAGTGCTTCACCAAGCTCGAGTAGGGAATTAACCATGGGGTAGAATAACCTCATTGATGGCATCAATCAATGGTGCTTCCCTTGCAGCAATGTGCATATGCCCCAGAATTGTCGATGTGGCAACTTACAACAAAAGGTGGTGGAGCAACGTAGCCAAGGCATGACGCCAAACCATAGAGGTTATGCATATGCCTTGCCACAAATGGAGAGTGTGGTTCTTACCGCACAAATGCAAGGGATGTCTCTAGAACAAGAATCCAACATCACTCTTGATCACACTCTCTTCTTATGGATGGAGGAAGAAGAAATGGTGTTTGCTAATGATATGTCCATATCCAAAACACTGAAAGTGCAATATGAATATAACACTCACTCAAAGAGGAGATTTACCGGTGAGTTAGTTGTCCTGCATCTAGCCAGCCTGCAACTTAAAGGTGCTTCCAATCATATACCTGGCACTTCCATTGTACTGCTGCAATCTCAGCCGTGGAAGGAAATTATCATAACAAGAGCAAAGGAGCAGAAACCTCCAAGTTTTCCACCTTTTAATGTGGTAGAACAATTGAAGAAATCTTCTGCTAATGTGTCTCTATGGGACATTCTAGCTATCCCATAGCAGAAAATGCTATTACAGAAGGCGCTTCAAGTAGAGGTCAACACAGCGCCAATAGAGCAGTTAGCCAATGCAGAGGTTGTTAATCAACTATCTCTGGCTAAAGTCCTTACAAACAACACAAAAAAATCCCCTGTCGAAGTTAGAGATAATTTGAAGCCCCAACCCTTCTTCTTAACTCTCATTATAGGGAAGAAGTTATTACACAATGCTATGATTGATTCTGGTGCTAGCACCATGGTTATGCCTAAACAAATAGCTGAGGCTTTAGGACTCGGTTATGAACCTATGAAAAGGGGAGTAATGTAGCTTGATGGGAACAAAGTTGAAACCATAGGTGTCATCAAGGCACTTCCTTTAACTCTATTTGCTTGCCCTAGTATCACAGTGTCGCAAGACACTATGATCATAGATATTCCTCCCATGTTTGGCCTCTGTCTATCATGATAATTTACTTCAAAGGTGGGTGGATACCTATCCCTGGATTGGTCACATCTGATTCTTAGAACCAAGCACGATGCAAAAATGAAGATAGAATCAGAGGCTTTACATTCTGAACATGTAGCGGATGAAGCCATGATCAATTTTGAAGCTGTGCATACCTCTATCACCAAGCAAGAAATGTATTGCATTGAATTACTAGAGGAATAAAAGGTGACCAGAGACCGAGATGATCAAGAAGATGCTCTATTGAGTGAACACATGGACAGTGACCCTTTTGGAAATTATCATGCTCCAGGATTGGGCACCTATGTAATTTATTATGAAGACCAAGTGCTCCCGAAGGTTGCCAAAGAGTTCGAAGGTGGCCAAGCAAATGAGCTATGAACACTGTACTTTGACGGAGCAAGAGGTAAAGTAGGCACTGGAGTGGGGATATTTTTAATATACCCACAAAATGAAAAAATACTAAGGTCTTTTCGCTTCTAGTTCGCTTGTTTGAACAATGAAGCCAAATATGAAAGATTAGTTCAAGGTTTGAGCCTTGCAGAGCAAATGGGAATTAAGCAATTAATGGTGTTCAAAGATTCCAAACTAGTAGTCAACCAAGTTTGGGGGGTTTCCATGGCAAGGAATGTCCACATGAGATCCTATCGACATCGAGTCTGGGACCTAGTTGAGAGTTTTGAAGCCTTCAACATCCAAACTATTCCTCAAGGACAAAATGGTGATGCAGACCGCATGGCCATGATTTGTGCTCAGTTTCATCTTGCCTCTGACCTTATACATAATGAAAACTCTGTACGAGTAATAGTTTGACCGGAAATTCCTGACAATGATCAAAGTTGGCAGGTTTTTGAAAGTGATGAACACATTGCCTCGTTCATCCAATAGTTGGGGGAATTCGCCAATCAACTTCAACCAAAGATCACTGAGGCTTATGAAGGACAAATCATGTAGCTCAAATCCAATAAGCTTCTGAAAGGATTGGTTACTCTCATTTTTTTTTATTGTGATGATGCAAGAAATGATAGATGGAAGTTCGTGGCAGACAAAAGTGATTACATAGACCTTCATGTATCAGATGGCAAAAACCTTTGAGTTGGAAAAAATGTTTCGCACCATGATAAAGAAAGGCTCATCAATATTTGTGAGAAATATGGAGTAGTGGCCTGGTCCTATGATGATCTGGAGGGATACGATCCTGACATCATCCAGCACATGATCGAGCTGATAGAAGGTGCAAAACCAGTCCGACAAAAGCAGAGGCCAGTAAACCCCAAAATTGAAGGCTAATGGTGCAAGAGCTAACCAAGCTAATTGAGTTGCAGATTGTCTTCTCAATCAAGCATAGTACTTGGGTATCCAATCTGGTCCTGGTCTGAAAGAAGAATGGAGATATCTGCTTGTGTGTGGACTTCCGAGACCTAAACAGAGCATCCTTGAAGGATCATTATCTATTGCCTTCTATGGAGTCAATCCTACAAACGGTAGCATGATCGGAAATGTTTTCTCTGTTGGACGGCTTCTTCAATTACAATCAGATCAGAGTTAAGAAGGAGGATCAATACAAGACTACGTTCACTACAAAGTGGGGAACATTTGCATATGCTAAAATTCCTTTCGGTTTATACAATGCAGGGACAACATTCTAGCGGGCAATGGACATCACTTTTAGCAAGCTAATCAATAAGTTTATTCTAATATATTTAGATGATCTTACTGTGTTTTCTAAATCTAAGCATGTTCATTTCGACCACTTAGAAATAGTTTTTCAAAAGTTCCAGGAGTTCAGAGTTTCTCTAAATCCAAAAAAATGTCTATTCAGACTGTCGCAAGGCAAGCTGATAGGACATGTGGTATCCAAAGAAGGAGTTTCAATCAACCCTAAGTGGGTGAAAGCTAGCAAGGAACTTCCCCTTTCAATGATCAAGAGAGGCATTCAGTCCTTCCTAGGCAAGGTAAATTTTGTTAGCAAGTTTATTTTTAACTTTGCGGCAATAATTAAGCTGATCACTCTGAAGCTTAAAAAGGATCAAGCATTCAAGTGGACAACCGAAGCTCGGGAAGCCTTTGAAAAAGTCAAGGATGCTATTTCCGCAGCTTTGGTACTAGTTAATCTAGATTTATCTAAGGATTTTATAATGTATGCATTTAGTAGCAAGTCCAGTATTTGTACTATCTTAACTCAAAAGGATAATGAAGGAAAAGGAGAGCATCTAGTGGCATTATACTCCCAGACCTTGAAGGAATATGAGATGAATTATAATTTCTCAAAAGACAAGCCTTTGCAATAGTGAAGGGACTTAAAAAGTTCTGCCATCTAATTTCCTACAACAAAGTGTTTGTTTATGTCACACATTCTAGTGTGCGCGAATATATCATGGAGGGAGAAATCACTGAAAAAAGAGCTAATTGGATCACCAAGATCCTTAAATATGACATTGAGGTCAAACCCACTAAAACTGTTCGAGGAAGAGGACTGTGAGAATACATGGCGTCGGACAAAGAGATACCCATCGAAGAAGAGCAACCGGAGCTTGTTATGATAAATGAGCCAGAATTCGAGGGTTGCTGGCTAACAGGTAGAATGAGGTTTATGCAAATAGGAAAGTATCGCCAGGTCTTTCCTCCCAAAAGAGGAGATACTATCCACTGCAGAATTGCAGATATGCGCTAGTGGAAGGGGTCCTTTTCAAAAGGAATTTCAATGGACTCCTACAATGCATTACTACAGAGCAGGAGAATCCTTGACACATTCCACAATAGCGTTGCGGGCGAATACTTCTCTGCTAAGACCACCGCCATCAAAATCATGTGCGCAGGTTACTATTGGCCCACACTTTTCAATGAATCCCACTCTTTGGTAAAATTTTGCAAAAAATGCTAGTTCTTTACAGACAAAAGGAAGAATTCCGCAATGCTTCTAAAACCTAAAGTGGCGGATGAACCATTTGCACAATGGGGCCTGGACTTCATCGGGATGATTAATGCCACTTCCAACGTCAGACACAAGTGGATTCTGCCTACCACAGATTACTTCATAAGATGGACAGAGGCTGTTCCGCTTAAAAATGCAATAGAGGTAGAGATAGTGGATTTCCTCGAAGAGCTAGTGACAAGGTTTGGTCCTATGAAGGCTATCATTTTTAATAATTCCAGAGCTTTCCTATGCACAAAGGTATGTCACTTTGCATTAACAAATGGCATATTCCTTAAGACATCATCAAATCATTACCTGCAAGGAAACGACCTAGTGGAGTCAACGGACAAGAACCTAGTCTGACTCCTTAAAATAATTGGTTTGGAACACCAGAGAGAATGGCATAAAAAATTTTGAGTGACACTTTGGGAAAACTGCATAACTCCTAAGAAAGTCCTTAAGACTTTACCTTATGAGTTGGTATACGGGAAAGAGGCACTGTTTCCTATATCTATGGAGATTCCAGCGCTTCAACTATTGAAATCCCTCGAGATAGAACAAAATGGCACAATGGAGGTTCGGCTTGCCGAACTATTAGAAGTACAAGAAAAAATGGAGAATTCGCTAATAGCCATGACAAACCGCCAACAAGTGGTCAAGTGATGGTTTGACAAGTGATGGTTGGTCAAGTGATGGTTTGACAACAAGGATTCTAACCAAGGCCTAAAACTACAAAGACTTAGTACTGAAATATGATGAAAGGGCTACTAACCAAGGTCAACATCAAAAATTTGATAGCTTGTGGGAGGGCCCCTTTAAAATCACCTAGTGCAAAGAGCATAACGATTTCGAGTTAGAAAGTATGGAACAAGAACCCTTGGAAATTCAGGTCAATGGGATTCATCTTAAGCTATTCCACTAAGTGCTGAATTTTATTTTTGTACATGTGTGAATAATGCTTTTATTTTCTTTCCCTTTGTGTTGGCCGGTATTTCTTTTGAAATTGGTTCATGTTTCGACAAAAACACCCCGTCATTGCAGAGAGTAGAGTAGCGGAATTTCTTTACAAAAAAATAATACACCCATTTGCAAAGGAAATGAACACATATGCTAATAAAAGAGCCCATACAATAGATATGCAGAATAGAAGAGAGAGCCATGTATTTTTATAAAGATATATATAGATTTATATAAATTCTTTCATTTTTTACATTGCAAAAATGGCTGAGAGAGCCCTAATTCAAAAAGTATATGATTATACGAGCTATTCTTTCATATATGCTATATCTATAGCCTTTTTCAAGATTATATACAAAAATTGTAAGCAAGTGGTGTATTCAACAACAAAAAATAAAGAAATAGGGAGGCATTTTATCCAAGAGCACAGGAGGTAGCAATTGACGAATCTATGGCAGCATCTACCGCTTCTTCTATGGTAGCGCCTATCGCGTCTTCATCAGCAGGTTCTTCAGCAGCAAAAGTAGAATCATTTGGAACAACTGCCATTGGCGGAGGGAACACCAAGTTCTTGAAGTCAGTGTACCAATCAATGCCGTAGAATGGTATTATGTTGTAGTTACAGAACATAAAGTGCAAGGCCTGGGTAACCCTCTGTCAATGCTCGTTGTGTGTCTAAAAGCGAAATCCATTGAGAAACGATAGCCATATAACAACCGCTTCCTCCTCAATGTAGCATCAAAGGTCACTGGCTGTTGGAAGGCCTACCCCATATGTAGCATGAGCGACAATCTCACCTAGGCCATTTAGGTGCTTTTTGGGAAAAAATTCCTTGACTAGCTTTAGAACTAGAGGCCTGGGGATACCAATGTCTAACATTGACGCTACAAAGTGCGAGTAGATATCAGTGTTCACACAGTATTTTTCCTCATACTCTATACAATCCCTACCCAAAACCCATTTTATGGCTACCAAAACCAAGGAGTTTATTTTTTGTCATTCTCTTCAATCGCCTAGTGGAAATCTCTCTAAGAAAAGCTGTCTGTGACTTGTAAGAAGTTAACCTAATGGGAGTATCCATGATATTGACACAATGCTTCTACCTTTTAACTAACACTAAAACTTGCCTACCACCTAGCCTATGAGAAAACTAGCTTACTGAAGCTAAAGACTGTGCCAATGACCTATTGATTCAATATGCTCAAATGCTAAGTGTGACTTCCTCACTACTTAGCGACCTATTTATAGAAAAAATGAGAAAAAGCATGCTAATCAGTTTTGAGAAAACATGATGATAACCAAGTGCCAACTTGGAAGGCGTGGCTACGTTTGCTTGCATTTCTTGACTGGTTGCATCTGCAGAAATATGACTCAATGCATGCTAAGTTAATAAGAGCTAGTTAATTAGCTTTAAAATGGTGGTGCTCATCGGCAGTAAGATGCACAGCCATAGGCTATTGTGTCATCTCACAGGCGTTTCCTAGAGCCCAAGGCAAGATCCATATCTTTTCAGGTCATGATCATCTGCTTTGGATTAATCATTCCATCTAGGATATTAATTGCCAGCACATACTAACGCAAGGTTAGAAGGAAAATTTCTACCTCAGGTTTCAAGGGAATCATAGTATATCACACGGTTTCCAAATGCAATAATAAATTCTTGCCACCTCGAAATGGCAAGTAATTCATTTTGCATGAGCCAAGGAATTAATGGTACATGCCGAATTAAATGAAAAAAGCACACTTTCCTCTACCACCTTGAGAAATGATAGCTAAATATTGCATGAAAAAGTTTAATGTTTAAAGTCTTTTCAAATATGTCAAGGCTTAAAGTGTAGAGAAGTTTTTAACATATCCAAAACTGAATAAAATTTACAAAGAGTTTAGAACCTGCAAAAGTTTTCATCTAAAGAAAAATGTCAGAGAGTTCATCACAACAAATGCAGGAAGAGATTGGCCAGGATTTGTTTACAACCATACAGTTGTTAGAAGATGTGTATATCTATAAAGATTTAGCATATGCTACACCTAGTATACTAAGCAAGCTGAAGAGGGCGAATACGATAGAGCTGAATAGGCCCAAAGATTGTAGAAACCAAAAAAGGATTGAGGAGAAATGGGATAATATTTATGACCCATGACTCACAACAAACCCTAAATCCTTAAGAGAAGCAACTTGTGCAAGGGTGAAGTCACCTAAGGCAGACACATTGACAGCAAGGAAGGTTTGGTACAATGGTCTTCCACAATACATGGTCCCACTAGTACATTATTGCCTGGAGATAGTTGATGCCGCCATTCAGCGTTATAACCCTAGCACCCACTGCATCAAGGGTTGAAACTTAAGAGTTCACATCAGTCCACAAGCCATTTGGAATATGCTATGTATCTCGAACCCAAGTAAAAGAAGGGAGAAAATTGAGTCCTTCTTCCATGGTAAAGGAGAAAAAATGTGGAAGGCGATGAAAAAGAGCTCATATTTCCTGATAGAGGAGATTAGTAAGAAGGGAATCCTAGGTGCTAAACTGCCAAGTATCCCATTGCCATGCAGTTCATTTTGCGAGGACATTTAGGATTCCATGTCAATGCTAGCTTTTGTGTGTAGCTGAGACTCTGACGAGATGGTGGAAACCTTTCAACTGGGGCCAGATTTCTAATTCCACAAACGACATGATACCTTTTGGTATGATTTCGCTGAGTTATTGGTAGAGGAAATGATATGACAAATGAAAAATTACCTAGTGGAGGGAGAGATTAGATTTCTCTCCTTCCTGGTTCACATGTTCCTACATCAAAACCCTGATTTCTTTGACAGGTATTTTGAATTATCAGTTTTTTATGAAAAGAAGAAGAGGAAGCCAATATCCACATGGACGCCCTTTCTTTCCATGTCATATGATTATTATGCATTTTCAAATTATTTTATAATTCCGGTCTTGCAAGATTTACAAGGAGGAGGTGAGATAGTTCGGCTTGACAAGGATCAGACTAGATATATGCAGAGTTTCACTCCTGCTTGTGACTAGTTCTTAGAACAGATTTCACAATTCTCTGGATGTGGGGCTTCACCAGTCAACTGTTCCTTCTCCCAACCTACGTCATAGATAGGGTGCTCACGCTTGAAATATATAGGCAAGCATGTATCATTGATTATACCTTCTGTAGTAGCCCAAGTGTCAAGAGAAAAGGATTCTTCACTTGTCTAGAGAATTTCAAAACAATGACTCTAGTAAAGAAGCAATCAGATTAGTTATTGTAGGATAAACTAGCTCATTTAGGGTTGGTTTTGGTATGTGACAAATGGGATTACAACCCTTTCCATGATTTTCCAGAGCTGCACATGAAGGTTACTCATGTTTCTCGACCTTACTGGGAAAAGCGACGTAGCCCTCGAGTAGACAAAGATGAAAATTTTGCTGAACTAGCATGTATTCCCACACAAGATAACAAAGAGTCATGGAACAAGTTCTACTTTGCTATGGTAGTGGGAAAAGATAATGTCCAGATGGAACACGCCATGTACAACAAGTTGTAGAAGGATGAGGAATGGACTGACTCTGCAATGACAACTCCTTCACCATTCCAACGCATGAGTCCTTATGCCGATTCACCAATTGAGCTATGGCAAGTAACAATCCCTTTTGTTAGTTCTCAATCCAAGCTTTGGAATGTGCCCCACTTCTCCCCGCAAACTGTCACTCTCTAGAAAAAGAAAATTCTTGGGCCCATCAGAATTACTTATCCATATGCCCTACCTTCTGGTGCTACTTTCACAAGTGGACTAGTTTCGTACCAACTGAATTCATGGCACAGATTGACTGCGGAAAGGAAACACGTGCAAGTAGAATACAAAAGCGCAAGGCAAAGGATGAAAATACTTCTATTGAGCCAAGAATACAAACTCTTTATGATGAGACCCAACAAGAGTTGAGACCCAACAAGAGCTAAAGTTTGCAACCATGTACCCGAGAGTAACCAAGCCATAGGGGGAGATGTGCCCAAAAGACTATGAATTATATGTGGTAGGGCTTGACATGAAGGTGGCCCGACCGCAAGGTAAGGTTGAAATTATGGAGGAAACACAATGGGTGGTCACCTTCGACTTCCTCAAAATTGGTCGCAAGCTAAAGAAAAAGGGTGAACAACTTAAAGTAGTAAAGGAAATGGCTAGATTTTTGGAGAAAAAAGAGAAATCCCTAGAGGCCGATGTTGCACATATGACAGAAAGGGTGTTGGCAATGGAGAATGATAAGAACATACTTTAGGGTGAGCTTGCGAAGGTTCAGACTATCAACCCTGCTATGGTAAACAAGCTGCATACTAAGAATCAAGAGGCAAAGAAAAATTTGCAGCTAAAGAATGAAGAGCTGGAGCGGCTTCGCCTTGAGTATAGTCAAGGAATAGCACATAAGAATGAGGCTTTGGAGCACCAGCAAGCTCGATATGAGAAGAAGTTACAAGAAAAAGAGGTTGAATTTGAGGGCCTAAAAGCTCAATTAGAACAAGAGCTTCAAGAGACAAAGTCCTCAATGGACATGCATTTAGCAAATCACTCCCAAGCTGAGGAAAATTGGAATAAAGAAATGAACAGCTCTGCAGAGCAACTGACATTCAAGAAAAGGAAAAAGGGCAGTGTTGGCTGAGGCCATTAACTCAAAAGACGTAGAGATCACTTCTCTTAAAAGCTCTCTCATGTCCTCTCCTGCACAACCAAATATTATTCTGTTGGTTAGATAGTTGTACATCTCTCACTAGGAAAATATTAAAACTTTTTGACTAGCACTACAACCCACCCTTTGATTCATCACCAAAGCATCAAAGCTAGGCTAGGAGGCTCATTATACGATTGAGTAGTTCCCACTGTTTATCTTGGAAAAGGTTTTGAAAGCAAAATATCTGCTCACCGAGTTATACTTAGTCTCTGATGAAGACCTTTCTAGGGCAAGGATTGAGGATCGGGATGCAGCTTCCCAAATGAAAAACAAGTTTATCCATTGCCACTCTACCTTCCAAGTGCACTAAAGCAGTTGCGGCTACTCTGAACAAGATAATGGACGACATGCGGGGGAGTTTCTCCAAGTCGAATAGGATGGGCTTGCCGTCCCTGTTCCTTGAGAATGGCTCTATTGCTACGATTGAGAAGATTGCAGAAAGAATAGAAGAGGAGAATGATCCAGATGCTTTCAGGGATTTTAGTCATCCTCCCACTACAACCAACATTGAGGGAGTTATTCATCCACTTGCACAACTACTGTTTCATTGTGAGAAAGGGTCTGGTTTACCTAATGCACTGCCTCATAAAGAAACGATTGATCTAAGCGGAGCACAGGAGAATTTACGCAACATGGTAAGGCCATCTAAGGATGAATGGTCGCCTCTGCAGGTGGCTCTTTCCAATCTCTGATTTTGTTACTTGATGAAATGGCGCTCTGGTCTATAAACTAGAGAAATTTTGGGTTCTCTGTTCCTCAAGCGAAATGCCCCTCGTAGTCGCCAAAAGCTGTGAATAAATATTCAACGAGCTCCCTTGGGGTGTATTTCACTCTAAGTATCGGCCCGCGCATCGCAGGAAATCAACTTGGCCTTTTATCAAGGTCTGCTTCCCCCTCCACGTGTCTGCTTTGTGCAACCCGAGGGTTTCCCTTCCTTTGCATTTTGGGAATCCCCGCTATACTTCCACGTGTCGTAGCTACGGGCCATTTTTGATCATTCCTTTTTGCTTCCTCATTGGGCTCCGCTCGAGTGCCACAAAGCTCTCATTCCTAAAGAAATTTTGTGGTCCCCATAATTTTTGTCTATGACGCACTCTTGTATGTGTCTAGTCTTCGCAAATATTTTAGCGAGAGCATGAAATAATGACCGCAGGTAGTGAAATGCTACCATGTGTCTCTTTTGTGCCTAGTCAATGATCGTTTCCTCCACTTTTGGATAGAGATTTTCCCACTCAACACATGTATCCTTGGCGCAAGTCTTTAGCGGTGAGAGATAAAGGTTCACACGGGAAGTGAAATGCTGCCACATGCCTATTCGATGGATCTCATATTCAAGTGATGAATTGGTCGAACCAAATGATGTGATTAGTGACCACATGTCATAACCATTTGCACAGGATGGTGACACTTGTTTGTTTTAACCTTGTCGGACCACCGCCATCATTTGCAGGAGATGCACTTGAGCCTAGAATGACCAGATGCTTGGTTTCAAATATTTTTTGTTGCAACGGCTTGGGGAACATTCTTATTTCTGCATCATTTCCAAGGATCGCGAAATATTTTCTGTTACTACTCTCCGAAGCGGTGGGAGTTTTCTACTACATATACTTCTCTCTGTTGTGAGAAAAGGGCCCAAAATTTTGAAGGAACACTAGTTTTAGGAAAAGATGCTAGGCCTTTATTACTATTTTATTTTATTGAAAAATACTTTCAGACTGTGCCAATTGTTCGGTCTTTATGTTCTTTCATGCTATTTGATTAAATTGTAAATTGTGTTGCTATTATCTGTAAATTCCATTTGAGAACTTCTATACATATTGAATGCAAGTTTTCTGATCTAGATCATGTCTAATGACTCTTATTGACAGTAGGAATGTATGCAATTTTATTTTATGTCAATGAATGGATTATTTGTGCTTTAATTTTTAGTTTCTACTTTTTTGGAACACTACAAATACCAATCGGGCCCTTAGATCTATGATTTATCATGCCTATCATTAAGTCTTGGTGCATCACCTTAGGTTAAACTTTATTTTATTATATTTTTTTCCTTTTCCCTTTCAAAAACCCCATTATAGAAGAAGTCAGCTTCTCTAAAAACCCTAAGGTCACTTAGTTTAGTGCAAAAGGTCCCACATAAACTGAGTTTCCCATAAGACACTGTTACCTTGTCAACTTTTGGCATCAACAAAACCCTTTTGTGAGCTTGATCCTAACCACATTCCAACTAATCTGGCAAGTTGTCATGTCAAAAAGCTTTATCATTTGCAAGATTTTTAACTTCACTTTTTCCCGTTGGTGATTTTCAAATAAAGTGAAAATTTAATTATTGTGTTGCTGGAGATGAAAATATTTCTGGGTTTTGCTCAGAGGAATCCAATCCTCTTGCTATCCAAATTTCATGCAAAACAGAGCTATTGTGTGAAAGATATGAAGTTTTTCATCTCTATGGCCAAAGCATGATTTCAAGGAAAATTGTTATTAGGAAATTATTTGATTGGTTTTGAATGTCATTTGGATATCATGAGGTGCAAATGTTTCTTTTGATATTTTTGGAAAGAAAGTGGAGAAGATTTCATAAAGTCATTGCCCTTCATCTAAAGATTTAGAAAGTTTGAAGATAATATGGATTTAATTAAAGTCACTTTATTTCATGGAAAAATTCAAAAGGTTTGAGAATTCATATGTCAACATTTGAAAAAGTTCTTGGACTTCACAATAGCCCTACTCTCTTTCCTTTGTCGGAGGTTTGCTAAGTTTTTGAACTCATTATTAAAAGTTCAATGTTTGAGTTATTTTGATTCCTCGACTTCATGGTTGAAAATTTTGCATATCTCCCGACCATCCCACACTTCTGCCAGCATTCTCTCTCCATTAAAATTTTAGGGTTTGACTGCCACACTATTTCAGGCACAAGAGGGATCAAAGAGATAGGAATTGGTGCGACAATTATGATTGAATCTATAGTGACTATTGGATGCAAAGGATAGACAGGAAAGACTAGATATCAATTTATTTCCTCACATGACCTATGGGATTGCAAGCATCTCAAAATCCATAGAACAAAGTGAGGCAAGTGCTAGTTTCACGCATGATGGTAGGCTGTGAGGAGAAGTTATCTGTGCCATTTCAAAGTGAAGACAACAAGATGTAATATGTTATGATCACGAAGTTAGTAAGCAAACTATGTCTCTCAAAAATTGGATCTCATCCTACGCACAATGACATCCTGAACTTGCAGGTCGTATCATACATTTGAACCTGAGAACTAAGTTCCTACCATACTATTATTTGATTGTATAGGTAGTGTTTGAAAAAATGCTTCAAAGAGACATGGTATTGTGGAATGCAGTGACTACAAAGTATGTCTTCATGGCGATATGAAATACCTCATCATAGAATGATCAACCACTTTGCTCCATCTTCCTTTTGGGTACCTGTAGCTATATGTATTGAAACATTATTCAAATAATTCTATGCCTAGCCCATACCATATTGGTAGCTCCCTGTATTTACCAAAGACCTTCGAAAGCATTATTTGCAGATTTGATGATGCATATACTTATACAAGAACATCAGGATGTTATTCCTTTCGAATTGGAAAAAGGAAATGATTATTATTATGTTGTTAATCCACGAAAGCAACAATGTTCAAAAGTATTACAAATGTAAGGTCTATTTGAGAAGCTTTGCCATCGGTTTTCTGAAATCACAGATAAAAAGCACTAGGTTGACATCACTTACTGTCTTTCTCAATTCACCTACACTTAAAAAGGGTTTCCATGAAGCAAGAAATTCTTTGAATTTATCATTCAAAGATGATTTAGTAGCAGATGAGAAGATTGCATATTTAGGTTATCTTACAAAAGTCTTGGAAGAGCATTCATTCATTTTTCCTATGAACTACCAAAAGACTATGCAATTTGTTGTGAAGTAAAGCCGATATCATCTTGTATACCACGTCTACCTAAATCTCAAATGTCTACATTTCATCTTTATCTTATGAGCTGATGAATTCAAAATGGAGTCATGCTTTTTGAAAGATACTCTGCTTCTGATGTCACTATCTTTTAGTAGGAGATAATGAAGGTTCTAAGGTGAAGATAAAATTGAAGGTTGCAAAACTAGTTTTGGTTATGAGCGGTGATCCTATTATATCTCTTACACAAAGAAAGGAACTAGCATAGAGTATCTAAGAAGTGTTACACATGAGCAACATGGAGGAAGGTCTACTGTGCAAGAATTTATTAATTTAAATGTGCCAATGCTACCAATTGAAGTCATTCTGAGAAGACATTAGTGAAGTTATACACTTGCTATTAGAAGTGGCATTCAGAATATTTATTTCCCTTTTTTCTAGTGTTGAGTCAATAAAAAAGTAGGAACAAAATAACAAAAGATCTTTTTAGAGTTTGTTTCATCATAAAAAACAATATCTAGTGGAAATATGGAGAGTTTCTTTTATTATTATAAAAGAAAAATCAAGTCCAAGAAGCAGTTACGAAGAGGAGGAGAAAAGAAACAGTTATGTAAAAGAAGTAGTGATGGAAAAACTGAAAGGGCTCATTGGAAAAGCACTTATAAATATGTAATATGTAGTTAATTGGTAAACCTTCCTTTTCTGTCTTTTTGGCAGCTATTTTGAAAAGGAGAAATCTTTGGAGCACTTTTTTGCAGGAGGGGTACTTCTAGAGGTAGTTTGTTTTCTGTAAAGGGAAGTGTCAGTATATTTCTTTGGTGAACATGGTCTTTTTGTATAGAAAAATAGAGGCTTTGAACTCTATGATTTTGTTTGAGAAATAAAGGGGAAAATTCTGAAACTTTGTTTTCATTTGTCTCTCTTTATGATTGTTACTTTCTTATGTTATTGCAATCATTCTCAAATAATTTATTCTGTTACATTAAGCCATCAAAGTGATTATATCAAGAACTTTGAGTCTTGGGTATTCATGTAATTTGAAGGAAATTGCCGATTATTTTCCTACTTATCTTTTGTGGGATAAATGGACTTTGTATCATTTGTTTGCATGCATTTTATTATGAATTGATCAATCACATCTACTTTCATGGTTATGGGTAGATGTCAGTTATCCTTTTTTTCTTTCTAGTGAAAAACATACCCTGCCATTCCATTCATTGCATATTTTAAGAGGGAGATGTACCTCTCAATTAAGAGGAAAGTTGTCAATTTAGTGGTAACTTCTCCAATTGTTAACATTGTTTGTTCTTCCTTCTGGGCATGCTGAGTCATTTTATGTATTTATCTTTGAAGGAAAAATATGTATGCTAACAAATTTTTGGCGACTCCACTAGGGAAGTTAAAATTGAAGAATGATGCTCTTGTTTTTGTCAAAAAATTAAAGGTGCTTCCTCAAGGATGGAGGTTGGCGGGTCTGCAAGGTGGAATGTACTCAGAAGCATTTTATTCTAGTAAAGATTCCTATCTGATTTATTTTCCAGAATTACATTATGGCATTGATTTCTTCCCAGCCATGGGGAAATCATTTTGGTCCTCTTTCTTTGCCTATATACTCACTATTGCCTAAAGGATCAAGAAGTTATTTTCCAAAATTTAGTGGAGAGGGCTCTTAAGATGTCGAGAAACACATTTTGGATTTCATAGTTGCTTGTGGAATTTTGGGGGTAAATGAGGAAGATGTTTCTGTCACATTATTTATTGAATCTTTGATTAGGCCTGCAACAAATTGGTTTTGTTATTTAGAAGAAAAGTGCATAACTGATTGGGATTCTTTGAAGAAGAAGTTCTTAGCAAGATATAAGGGCCTTGTTGATGAAGTTGCTCTGTTGAATCAATTTTTCAACATCCGTAAGCAAGAAGATGAGCCAATAAGAGACTTTGTGGATAGATTTAATTGGCTACTCAGAAAGATCCCTACCCCCATTCAACCAAGTAAGCAACTTCAACATTGTATTTTCATTTCCTCTCTACATTCAGATGTTTAGTTTAAATTGAAAAGAAGTAGGGTGAATGACATAGAGATTGCACAACAAGAGGCTATAAAAATAGAAGATGATTTGATTTTGAGTGGTCTATGGAAGGAATATCAGGTTGTAAGGGATTCAAGTAATGAGCCCATGAGGAATCCTACTATGCAAAAACCCAATTTTCAACCTATATTTTTCCAAAATGATTAGCCTCCTTCTATTGAATGCTCTAATCTCACTATTTTTTATTCGAAGCATTTTGGTAGAAGTGAAGTAAGTGTGGCGGGAATTAAATCTCATATGAACAAGAGAATGGAAGTCTATTATTTTCATAGTGAGGGGGACAATGATGTATCTGTAAGTCCCCCATGTGATGTGGAAGATGAGCAATCCTCTCATGGTACAAATTTTAGAGATGGTAATGCATATGATGCTATATTGGCCTCTTTATCTACTGCAGACATGCAATCCTTTACTTTTACCAAAAATGAACAACAACTTGAAGGTACACAACATGAAGGTGAAATTATGAATGTCTTTTCTTTTGATTATATGCAATCTAAATATGAAACTTTCAGATTTTCAGAGCAAGACGATACAAAAGTTGGGCTGCGAGAAGGGTTAGAAATGATTTTATTCTTGAATCTTTCCATTTTGAAAATCTGAATGCAAAAATTTTTAAACAAAATTTGAAAGATGGGGTTAAAAGTAGCCATGATAATTCTGATGTAAGTGATCCAATGGATAAATATGATGAACCTCATATTGTGTATATCCTGAACTGATGTGTCAATGCAAGTGAAGAATAATTTTTGTGTGGAGAAGAAAATTTCATATCTAATCTACAAGTTGCAGACAGAGGTGATGAAGTGCAACATTAAAACATTGAGCCAAACCTTGCAAAGAAAGATGGAATTATTACAATTGGGGGTGATTTCTAAGTGATTCACTTCTAGTTTTACATGAGACACATATGGCTAATGATTGGTCTTCTGGTAATTCAATTGGTTGTTTCCACGCATGGGATATCAGTTTGGGTGTTGTAGGGAGGAATGGTTATATGTAGGAATATGTTGAGGATATTTTAGAGGTTTATGATGCTAATTGGTTGTTTGGTTCTGGAGCATTACTTAGGAGGTCTCTTTGGTTTACAAATTCTAGATTTTTGCTTCAGATCTTGGGATGGCTACTGAGTTTGTAGGTGCTTCATGGGTACACCTCTCTTTTCCACTTGGGTATTTATTTTTCCCAGCCTGTCAATGGCTTTGCATGATCATTCTAGAGTCACTTGAGGTAGGGTCTCATGACCATGTACATATTAGGAGTTTTTGGTGTGCTAGTAGTGTAGTTTCCTTTCCTGTTTGCCTTGTTTTTGGTTTGCTTTAGCTCCTTGAGTTCCCCTACTATTTATATTGACTCCATGCCCAATGGGCATGTTGGTCTGCCCCAAAGATTATGGAGCTCTCTACATTTTCTACAAAAATACAGTCCCCAACTAGAGCCAATGTTACCCTAAATTTTGAAATTGAAAATTGAAAATTTTCAATGCATCTTATATCCTTTGGAGCCTGCCAAATTAAAAAAAACAATTAATTTTGCAAATCTAAAAGAGTTGATGCAAAACCCTTTTGTGAGCTTGATCCTAACCACATTCCAACTAATATGGCCAGTTTTCATGTCAACAAGCTTTATCGTTTGCAAGATTTTTAACTTCACTTTTTCCCGTTGGTGATTTGCAAATAAATTGAAAATATGATTCTTGTGTTGCTGGAGATGAAAATATTTATGGGTTTTGCAAAGAGGAATCCAATCCTCTTGCTGTCCAAATTTCATGCAAAATGGAGCTCTTTTTTGAAAGATATGAAGTTTTTCATCTCTATGGCCAAAGCATGATTTTAGGGAAAATTGTTATTAGGAAATTATTTGATTGGTTTTGAATGGCATTTGGATATCATGAGGTGCAAATGTTTCTTTTGATATTTTTGGAAAGAAAGTGGAGAAGATTTCATAAAGTCATTCCCCTTCATCTAAAGATTTAGAAAGTTTGAAGATAATATGGATTTAATTAAAGTCACTTTATTTCATGGAAAAATTTAAAAGGTTTGAGACTTCATATGTCAACATTTGAATTTTTTTTTGAACTTCACAATAGCCCTACTCTCTTTCCTTTGTCGGAGGTTTGCTAAGTTTTTGAACTTATTAAAAGTTCAAAAGTTTGAATTACTTCCGATTCCTCAACTACATGGTTCAAAAGTTTGCATATCTCCCAACCATCCAACACCTTTGCTAGCCTTCTCCCTCTCTTTTAAAATTTTAGGGTTTGAGTGCCACACCATTTCAGGCATAGAGGGATCAAAGAGATAGGGATTGGCACAACAATTATGATTGAATCTATAGTGACTATTGGATGCAAAGGACAAACGAGCAAGACTAGATATCAATTTATTTCCTCACATGACCTATGGGATTGCAGGAATCTCGAACTCCACAAAAAAAGTGAGAAGAATGCTAGTTTCATGCATGATGGCAGGACATGAGGAGAATTTATTTGTGCCATTTCAAAGTGAAGACAACAAGATGCAATATGTTATGATCACCAAGTCGGTAAGTAAACTATGTCTCTCACAAATTGGATCTTGTCCTGTGCACAATGACATCCTGAACTTGTGGGCCATATCATACATTTGAACCTGAGAACTAAGCACCTGCCATACTATTATTTGAGAAGCTTTGTCATTAGTTTTCTAAAATCACAGATAAAAAGCACTAGGTTGACATTGGTTACTGTCTTTCTCAATTCACCTACACTTAAAAAGGGTTTCCATGAAGCAAGCAGTGCTTTGGATTTATCATTCAAAGATGATTTGGTAGTAGATGAGAAGATTTTGTATTTAGGTTATATTGCAAAAGTCTTGGAAGAGCATTCATTCTTTTTTCGTATGAACTACTGGAAGAATATGCAATTTGTTGTGAAGGGAAGCTGATATCATCTTGTATACCACGTCTACCTAAATCTCAAATGGATATGTTTCACCTTTATCTAATGAGTCGATGAATTCAAAATGGAGTCGTTCTTTTTGAAAATTAATCTGCTTCTAATGTCACTATCTTTCAGTAGGAGATAATGAAGGTTCTAAGGTGAAGATAAAATTGAAGGTTGCAAAACTAGTTGTTAAGAGCGGTGATCCTGTTATATCTCTTGCACAAAGAAAGGAACTAGCATAGAGTATCTAAGAAGTGTTGCACATGTGCAGCATGGAGGAAGGTCTACTGTGCAGGAATTTATTAATTTAAATGTGTCAATGCTGCCAATTGAAGTCACATTGAGAAGACATTAATGAAGTTATACAGTTGCTATTAGAAGTGGCATTCAAAAGATTTATTTCCCTTTATTCTAGTGTTGAGTCAATAAAAAAGTAGGAAAAAAGTAACAAAATATCTTTTTAGAGTTTGCTTCATCATCAAAAACAATATCTAGTGGAAATACAAAGAGTTTCTTTTATTATTATAAAAGAAAAATCGAGTCCAAGAAGAAGTTACAAAGAGGAGGAGAAAAGAAACAGTTATGGAAAAGAAGCAGCAATGGAAAAACTGAAAGGGCTCATTGGAAAAGCACTTATAAATATGTAATTTGTAGTTGATTGGGAAATCTTCTTTTTCTATCTTTTGGCAGCTATTCTGAAAAAGGAGAAATCTTCAGAGCACTTTGTTGCAGGAGGGGTAGTTGTAGAGGTAGTTTGTTTTCTGTAAAGGGAAGTGTCAATATATTTCTCTGGTGAACATGGTCTTTTTGTACAGAAAAATAGAAACTTTGAACTCTATGATTTTGTTTGAGAATAAAGGGGAAACTTCTGAAACTTTGTTTTCTTCTTTCTCTCTTTATGATTGTTATTTTCTTATGTTATTGCAATCATTCTCAAATAATTCTTCTATTACATTAAGCCATCAGAGTGATTATCTCAAGAACTTTGAGTCTTGGGTATTCATGTAATTTGAAGGAAATTGCTGATTGTTTTTCCTGGTTATCTTTTGTGGGATAAATGGGCTTTGTATCATTTGCTCATGTGCATTTTATTTTGAATTGATCAATCACATCTAATTTCATGGATATGCATAGATGTCAGTTAGCCTTTTCTGCTTTCTAGTGAAAATCATACCCTATCATTCCATTCATTGCATATTTTAATAAGGAGTTGTACCTCTCAATTTAGAGGAAAGTTGTCAATTTAGTGGTAACTTCTCCAACTATTAGCACTGTTTGTTCTTCCTTCTGGGCATGCTGAGTCATTTTATGTATTTATCTTTGAAGGAAAAAATTGTATGTTAACACATCCCTCATATCAAACCAATATGTTTTCCAATTTCATATTATTTGTCTTAACCACATATTTAGTACTTTATCCATTATCCACATTTTAATGTATTCCAATTGTCCAATCATTAACATCACATCTTTGAGTTCAAGGTATACATCCCTTTGTTACTTATAATAATTTATTTATTTGGTCCATACCCTTAGTCCATCCTTGATTCAAGTCCAAATATTTGAGACCCTTAGGGTATCTTTGATCACTAAACCATCGATCGCATGTTCTTTCTACACATCATCTTTATAGCCCAAATACTATTATTACCAAAATAAAATCCTTTGACACATTTTGAAAGCATCTCCTTTGTATCTCCTTTATTCAAATTATCACCTAATCCATCCTTTGGGACCCTTAAGTTACTATAACACCTATATCTAATTCATATATCCAAGTTGTTTCCAAGCCATCCACCACACCTAACTAAAGTTGTCCCTTATTTTAGGAAAAAATATTATTATTTTGACATAGTCAGTACAAGTCTAAATTCACTAATCATACCCTAAACCAAGACCAATGGATCCTAGCACAAGACAAACCACTAGACATAAAATGATTGAAGAAAATCCTTTTCATAATCAATCACTCATAGAAAGGTTTCCTTTATTACAAGAAATTCTTAGCATCAATATAGCATTAGTGAAAATGATTGTGAAAAACCCAACCAATCTAAATACACTATTCATCTTAATGTCATCCTCAATTTAGAACAAGGACATGTTCTCATGGAGATATTCATAAAAATAAACAAAGATGCAATCCTTAGATAAGTTATAGAATCAAGGGAAAATTGCCTCCTAGTTATTACCTTTCCCACCTTGAGCACATAGTACATCTTAATCCCTTGGATCATGATCACACCCATAAGAAAGTTCCAACCACAACCCATAATGAAATTCATCCGATTTATGAACACACCAAATCACTTTTAGACCATAATTTTCCTGCTTGATGCCAAATTAGTTTTGCAAAAGCTTTGAAAAATTTATCCTAAGGTGCCCCTCCTAGTAAAGGAAAAAATTCAGAAAGTGCAAGGTGTCGAGTTCATTTCCGAACTATTGACTATATAGATTGGGAATCTAATGTGGTCCTAGTAATAAAGAAAACCAAATGAATTAGGGTATGTACATAGTTTAGGGATATGAATGATGTTTTCCCCAAAGATGATTTTCTTCCAAATATTGAAATGACAGTAGATCTCATAGCTAATCATTAGATGCTTCTTATGAATGTATTTTAAGAGTACAACCAAATTCAAATAGCACCACAAGACCAACATAAGAAAACCTTCATCACCCCTTAGGGAATATTTTGTTATATCCACTCAACCTAAAAAATTCTTGTGCCACAGATTAGAGGCCCATGACTGTAATACTCTATGATATGTTGCATGATATTGTTCAGGATTATATGGATGATATCTTACAAAAAATTAAAATTCAAAATAGATCAGCTAATCATCTTGTGCCATATCTCTTAGAGGCTCAAAGAGTATAAGGTTAGATTAAATCCCAAGAAATGTGTCTTTGGAGTCACATCAAGAAAACTATTATGGTTCATTGTGTGTAGGTGTGGCATACAAGTAGATTTATATTAGGGATAAGAAATAATATAAATTCCACCTCCTAAGAACCTTGCACAACCATGTAACTTACAAAAAAACTTTTAGGCCATCAAGGGGTTCATTGTCCAACTTACAAACAAGTTTCATCCTTACTCACACCCACTACAGGAGAATGTGAACTCTGAGTGGAATCAGTCATGCCAAAAATTATTTGAACACATTAAAGAATACTTGTCCAATCCTCTAGTAGTAGTGGCACCCATTATTGATAAGGCTTTGTTTCTCTACATCTTAGTTACATAAAATTTATTAGGTGCCCTTTTAGCTTAGCATAATGATCAAGGAAGAGAAAATTCCATCTATGACCTCAACACAATTTTGGTTTGATGTGAACTCAATTATTCGTCCATTGAGAAAGCTTGTCTTGCACTAATTTTTACCATGCATAATATTCAATAATACATGCTTAATGCTACCACTCATAAGATAATAAAGTGCAAAATTATAACAAATCAATTAGAAAATGCTCTATTTTAGGATTACCATCCTTAGATCATACAATTTCTAGATGAATCCATCCTTCACATTGAAGAAAAAAACCATGGACATTATACTTTGATGAATCATTTACCTCACATGGATCAAGTGTTGGCATCCTTTTCATCACCACCCAAGGTGATGTCATACCAAAATAATTTTGCATTAGATTTAATTGCACAAATAACATAGCATAATGAGGCATTCATATATTTTTAAATGAAGGCATTATAAACTAGGGACTATTCAATGTTCCATTTGTTATATTTGTCATCATGTAAATGGTATAGTCTAGTAATAATTAAATCACATGGGAGTTATATGACATAAAATGAATTAACATGTCACTCCTTACTTTAAATAGATTCAATCAATTAAGTTGCATATTGTGGAAGAGTATTAAAATTTAATTGTTATCTTTTTAATTATTTTTCATGATCTCATTATACAATGATGATGTTCACAATAGATACCAAAATAATATCTTAGATTGTGAATTTTTGAGTTGATCAATAGTTGTTAGAACACAACTATCTACTGAGAGGGGGGTGAATCAATAGAGTAATTAAAAATAGTCCTTAAACACTTTAATGTAGATTAGAAGAACATGCAGAGATTATACACACACAAATAGACATAACACTAGATATATGTGGAAAACCCAATACGAGAAAAACCATGATGAGAATAGCTGCTAGGATCTACTATCCTAATCCAACCTTACAATAAGAACCTCACTGGTTGCAATGTTTAAAGGCACCAACCCTAAGGAGACACCAATCCCCTAATTTAAGAGCACCAACTCTAAGGAAGCACCTACTCCCTAACTGAGCACTAAATCAACTTTTTGATGGAACAAACCAATCAAATTTATAATAAAAATTGTGGAGCTATAACTTCTGATTACAAATTATTCAAATGAAACCAATTCAATTTTATAGATTTGTTCTATAATTTCTCATACTCTGCTTTGCTCTGCAAGAATTTCCTCTCTCTCTTGCTATTGACTCAACATTTGTATACCTCTCTTCTCTTCTCTCTTCCCCTCTTTTTGTTATCTTTCTCCTCTACACAATGAATGAATATCCTAGATGATGTGATCAATATTTGGTCTAGGTCTTCCTTCTCACCACATTCACTCTCGGTACTTAACTATATTCTCTCTTCTATTAGACTGATATATATTTTTTTAACAAGCCAACCTACTTCACCTCAATCCATGCACCACTACCATAATTATGCTATTTTTAGCATGTATCAAACCCTAGATTTGATATGGATTAAATGATCTTACTTTCATGATTGAATTGCTTATGATTTTCTAACCATTTGTGCTTTGATGACACCGTCCATTCATCTCAATCACCAATTAAAAATGTAATTGGAGTGGTTAAAACAATCAATTTTACTTTTTGTGTAGGTTACACTGCTTGACTAAAGGTTCCACCATCCAACCATTGAGAAAATCATATCTTTGAATACTAGTATAGATCTTGAAGCTCCAAGCCATCATCTAATGGTCTTTGTTCAATAGCTTCAACTTTAAAACACAACTTTTAGATCAAATTACCTTTAAATATGTATCGTAGATCTTCACTTAAACTTTGGGTGGTATTCTCCTTTGGTTGATCTTAAGACTTCACCGATGTCATTGAGGATACATGTCACTATTATGTGTTCCTGCAAAGTCAAAATAGGAAGCCATAATCCTTTCCACGGAATAGTGGAAGTATGACATCTATCTTGCATGCATCATGCTAGACATGCATCATCATATCATGTCATCACAAATCAACTATTTGATCTTATCTTTCAACGCACATCGTTGATCTTCATTGTATTATCCTTCATTATGTTGTCATCACTAGGGACACATGTAATCATCCCGCACTTTCATAAGGTCCATATAGGGGCCTACCATCTCCTCTGTGGAGTAGCAAAAACTGTTGATCTTCTTCCTGTTCATTATAACTATCAATCTTTGCAAAGATTTAAACTTGGTCCCACCAGACATGTGGTGTGATTTTGTTGTTTCACAACCAAAATATTGGGACCTACCATAGGTCTTGCAGATATGTAGAAGCCATTTTATCTACTTGAAAATTGTGCACCGCCGATCATTGCAAGGAAGAGAACTTGGTCTTGGTCCCACCAGACATGTGGTGAAATTCCTTGATTTTGCATCCAAGAGCTGACATCAACCTTATAGACTTGCAGACATGTGGGAGCCACTTGATCTTCAATATTTGATCACCACTATTGATCCGGATTAGATAAATATTAAGCCTCATACTTAGTAAATATTAAATTCAAAACACTCCATTGAGTCGGTAATCACTAAGATGAAGGGGTTAATAACTCGATGACCCTTAAGGCTTAAGTTATAACTTAAGTGACCTATTACCACTAGTTTCCAATCAACACAAAAATATAAATTCCTATGAACACCATGAATGAAACCATTGGTATTTTACTGAGAAACCTTAGTAAGACCAGAGAGAAGAAAGTTCATTTCTGAGCTCAAAACTTGTTATCTAGACCTGTAGATCTTCTGAAAAGTACTTGAAAAACCCATATGAAATATGTTTTGCTTAACTTGGATCCAGTCATCATGGGAGTGCCTACTGGCTTGTTGTCTTCCATTCCAAACTTCTTGAGCATTTCCTTAGCATACTTGGTTTGAGATATAAATATCCCTTCATCAATTTTTGCTATTTGTAGACCAAGGAAGAAATAAATTTCTCCAAGCATAGACCTAAAATTCATTTTGTATTTGAGTAGAAAACTCTTTGTACATTTTTTATTGCTACCACCAAAAAGTATGTCATCCACATAAACAAAAACTATTATCATATACTCGCCTTCTGATTTGAAGTACAGATAGTTGTCTACACAACCCTTATTAAATCCTTGTTGTTGGAGGTAGTTGTCTAGTCTTGAATACCATGCTCTAGGTGCCTGTTTTAGACCATAAAGTACTTTCTTTAGTATATAAACATAATCTTCTTCTTCTAAAATCTAAAAACCTTCAAGTTGTTCTATGTAGACTTCCTCTTCTAGGTTCCCATTTAAGAAAGAAGACTTGAAATCCATTTGATAGAATTTGATTTTTTAATAAACAGAGAATGCTAGAAACATTCTTATGGCTTCCAATCTAGCAACTGGAGTAAATTTTTCTTCAAAATATATGTGTTCTACTTGTGCCTATCCTTTGCACACCAATTTGGTCTTCTTTCTTATAATAGCTCCATCCTCATTGAGCTTGTTTCTGAAGACCCACTTTGTACCTATTACTTTCTTATTTGGGGGTCTTGGAACTAATTACCAAGTTTTTTTCTTTTCAATTTGTCTTAGTTCTTCTTCCATGGATTTTAGCCAATTCTCACCCTTGCTAGCTTCAACATAGGTCTTACGTTCTATTTTAGACATGGGAGAAAAATTTACTTGCTCTTTGTTCTTTGTAATTCTTCTCCTTGTTTGAACTCATTTATCCTTAATGCCAATGATTTGCTCTACATGATGATCCTTTTGAACATATTTTGTAGGTTCCTTTTCATTTACTTCCTTGAGCTCTTCATTGGCTACTTCATCTTCAAACTATGATTCATCTTCACATGTAGCTTTCTTAGGTTTAACATGTTTCAAGTCTTCATCAACCTTGACATTAATACTATCTACAATTCTATGCATCCTTTTTTTGTAGCATTTGTAGGCCTTGCTTTGGGTGGAATATGCAATAAATATTCCTTCATCACATCTTGATTCAAAGCTTCCCAAGTTATCTTCTTCTCTCCTAATGTAGCACTTGTTTCCAAACACTTTGAAGTATTTAACAGAAGCAAGTCTATCATACCATAGTTCATAAGGGGGTTTTCTTACTGTTTACCCTCAACTAAACTCTATTCAAAGTATATATTGTTCTATGTATTGCCTCTCTCTAGTACACATTAGGTAACCTAGCCTCATTTAGAATTATTTTTGCCATCTCTTTGACTATCCTGTTCTTTCTTTCAACAACTCCATTTTGCTGAGGAGTCATTGTTGTAGAATATTGTCTTTTGATTCCATGCTTCTCACAATATTCTATGAACTTATTTGAGGTGAATTATCCACCTCTATCATATCTTAAGCATTTAATTTTTCATCCAATCTCCTTCTCAGCCATGTACCTAAATATTTTGAATCTTTCAAATGCCTGAGACTTATCCTTCAAAAAAGTTACCCATGTCATTCTTGAGTAATCATCTATCAGAAACATGAAGTACCTTTCTCCTTTCAATCCTCTTTTCTTTATGGTGCCACAAAGATCAATATGTGCTAACTCTAAATGCTTTGTAGTTGCATATTCTTTTGTCTAAAATATGACCTTTATTTATTTTCCTTGCTAACATTCCTTGCAAGTGGTGTTTGTAGGTTTCGTTATCTTAGGAATGTGTCTAACAAGTTTCTTTAAGATCACTTTTACCAGATTATCAAAGTTGAAATGGCCCATTCTTCTATGTCATAACCAATTTTCATCAACTTGTCCTATCAGATAGCTTTAGCCATTCACTTCACTAATATTATAAATGTTTCTTTTAGATATTTTCCCTTCTACAACTAATCTCCTTGATTTCCTTATCTCACAACCTTCTGCTTTAAATGTGCCTTTGTATCTATTGTCACACATTTGGTTAACACTTAGCAGATTATGTTTTAATCCTTCAACATAAAGGACATCATGTGTAGGGAGTTTTCCATATATGCATAGAGTTCCTTTATCACAAATTTTCAATGCAACTCTCCCAAACTAATAGATCCTTCGTTGTAGCTACTTAGTTTGATGAGATTTCTCTTATCACCAATCATATGTTTTGAGAAACCACTATCTATTACCCAAAAAATTTGCTTGTTGGCATGGAGTGTAGTATGAGAAATCATTGATTGTGTAGTCTTCCGATCTTTCTCTTTCCACACTTTCCTGGATTTCTTTTCCATCTCATCTTTCTCTTTTGCAAGGACTCCTAAACCTTTGTTAACTCTAGGGGGCATGTCTTTCTTTTTACTATGTACTTTTGGTCTTATAAAGTTTTTTCTACATTGTTTAGCTATATGACCAAAATTATTACAGTTCTAGTATATTACATTTGTATCTATCAAAGGAGAAAATCAATTTCTACTTACAAAGTTTGTTCTCTTTTTAGGAATAATTCTATGTTCACTAGCCCTATGACCAAACTGATTATAGGTATAGTAGTAACCATAGAAAGATGGGGAATACTTGGTCATAGAATTTCTTCTTGCGGGATGAGGAGGTCTTCTTGACATTTGTTTCTTCAAGTCTCTCACCCTTATCAAACCATATGCATCAACTCCATTTGTGTTTTGTTCTTCAAATTTCTAGAGAATGACTTATTATTCTTCTTATCTTCTATAGGCTTCTTTTAGAGAATGAATTATTATTCTTCTTATCTTCTGTAGGATTATTTTATCCTTTAGCTTTCTTCATATCAACATTATTTGTTTCTATCTTTGCATCTTTGGAGGCATTATTATTGGAATCTTTAGTGCAATATTTCTCATTCTTTGTTTCATGCTTTTCTTCTACCTTGAAGTTATCATATAAGTGTATAGATGCACTGGTAATAGGAAATTTTTCCTTATTTAAAACAAAGACTAGATTTTTCCTTTGATGGATTTTTAGATTTAATCAACTCACCAAGAATTTTAGAACCTCCTTTCAAATTTGGACCTTTTTCTATTTGTTCTTTATCTTTATCAAGTCCTTTTCTCAAAGCCATTATTTCTACTTCTAACTTCATGCATTCATCATATTTAGATTGTAGTTCAGATTTAACTCCATCTTCTATCATTTTAGCTTCTTCAACTTAAGCCTTTAAGCTAACTATCATGTGATTAGATTCTAAGTTAAGACTTTTAAATGGATTTTCAATTTCTTTTTGTGCATGCTTCTTCTACTTTGAGTTCTCCTTTTTTAGCCTTTCAATCTCATCTAGAGCACAAATGAGTTCACCCTCTAGATCCACTCTCCTTATTCATCATCAGAATCTTCAAATTCTTCTTTTTCTTGATACTTAGAAGGTGATCCTAATGCCATGAATATATATACATCTCCCTCAACCACAAAGGCACAATCAAGTTCATCATTTGAGCTATCACTAACATCAGATGAATCACTTTCTTCTTGTGTGTACAAACTCTTATTCTTCTTTAAAAAGTTCCTCTTCTTTGGGAAGTAGGGTTTCTTCTTTTTACTATCCTCTTCTTGCTCAAAGTTCTCCTTTTTTTTATAAGGGAATTTAACAAAAAAATGTCCAATCTTACTAAAATTAAAACATTTAAAGGGTAACTTACCTTTGTACTTTCCAGACCCTCTTCTTAATCTTCTAACAAAAATAGCTTCCTCTTCATCAGTCTTCTCATAAATTCAGATGTAGATTCCTATGCATGTTCATTTTTAGCTTCTTTGAGCATGGATTCTCTCTTGGAGGTATCCATATCTCCTATTCTCATCTCATAAGCAATGAATGTGACATGCAACTCATCAAAAATGAGTTTATTCAGGTATCTTGCTTCCTCTAGTGCAAAGATTTTAGAGTCATGCTTGGATGGCAAGAATCTTAAGACATTTTTGAAAATGATAGATTCTTTCATCTCTTCTCTAAGGCCTCTAATTGCATTGAATATTTCATCTACCCTAATGAGGTAGTCTGCAATTTTCTCTTCTCCATTCATCTTGATACTTTCAAACTTGCCTTTGTAAGTTTGTAGTTTTTCCTACTTCACCTTATCATCACCTTCATAGATGCTCTTAAACTTTCCCCATACATCATGTGTAGTTTGAAAATGCATTAATTTGACAAACTCTATGTTAGAGAATCCGAAAATAATAATATTTTTTCCTTGGCATTGTTCTCATATGTTTTCTTTTTAGCCTGATCAGTAGGAGGTGTAGCAAGAATTGCATATCCATTTACAACATACATCCATACATCAAAACCTAATGAAGATAAATATACTTCCATTATAATTCTCCAAAATTCATAGTTTGACCCATCAAAGAAATGTTATTTTTGAGGAAGAACCTTCTTGACTAGCCATTTGTGTTCACTATCCAATATCTACCTTAGCTGATTAAGCTTCTTCTAATGAACCATGGATCTAAAACCAATTGTTGGAACACAAATATCTACTAAGATGGGCGTGAATCAATAGAGTAATTAAAACTAGTCCTTTAACACTTTAATACAAATTAGAACATACATAGATTATACACACAAATAAACATAACACTAGATATACGTGGAAAACCTAATATGGGAAAAACCACGATGAGAATAGCTACTAGGATCTACTATCCTAATCTAGCCTTAGAATAAGAACCTCGTTGGTTACAATGTTTAAGGGTTCCAACCCTAAGGAGACACCAATCCCCTTATTTAAGAGCACTAACTCTAAGGAAGAACCTACTCCCTAACTGAGCACCAACTTAGCTTTTTGATGACACCAACCAATCAGATTTACAATAAAAATTATGGAGCTACAACTCCTAATTACAAATGATTCAAATGAATCTAATTCAATGTTATAGAATAGTTTTGCAACTTCTCATACCCTACTCTACTCTGTAAGAATTTCCTCTTTACTACTGCTAACTCAACATTTGCATACCTCTCTTCTCTTCTCTCTTCCCCTCTTTCTATTATCTTTCTGTATACAATGAATGCATATCTTAGATGATGTGATCAATATTTGGTCTAGGTCTTCCTTCTCACCACATTCACTCTCAATCCTTAATTATATTTTCTCTTTAGTTAGAATGATATATTTTTACTTAACTGAACAACCTACTTCACCTCAATACATGCACCACTGTCATAATTTACTGAATTATGTTATTTTTAGCATGTATCAAACCCTAGATTTGATACAAATTAAATGACGTTACTTGTATGATTGACTTGCATATGATTTTCTAACCATCTGTACTTTGATAGCACCATCCATTAATCTCAATCAGCAATTAAAAATGCAAATGGAGTGGTTACAACAATCAATTTTGCTTTCTATGTCGATTACACTACTTGACTAAAAGTTCCACCACCTAACCATTGAGAAAATAATATCTTTGAATACTAGTTGTAGATCTCTAAGCTTCACACCATCATCTGTTGGTATTTTTTTAGTAGCTTCAACTTTAAAATGCAAGTGTTGTTAGATCATATTGCCTTTAAATGTACACAATAGATCTTCACTTAAACTCCAAATATTCTCCTTTGGTCAGTCTTAAGACTTTATCAATGACATTGAGGACACATGTCGCTATATCTGTGTTTCTGCAATACCAAATTGGGGACCCATAATCCTTTCCATGGACATGCATCAACATACCATGTCATCACAAACTCAACCGTTTGATCTTATCTTTAAATGCATGACATTGATCTTTATCATATTAGCCTTCGTTGTGGTGTCATCATTAGGGACACATGTAAGAATACTATGATTCTACAAGGTCTATATAGGGACCCACCATCTCCTCTATGGAGTAGCAAAAATAATTGATCTTCTTCCTATTGATCACAACTATTGATCTTTGTAAAGCTTTGAACTCAATCCCACCAGAGACGTGGTGCGATTATGTGGTTTTGGACAACCATAAGATTGGGGCCTACCATAGGTCTTTCGGATGCACAAAAACCATCTGATCTACTCGATAATCAGGCATTGTCGATCATTGCAAGGTAGAGAACTTGTTCTTAGTCCCATTAGATATGCAGCAAAATTTTGTGATTTTGTAGCCAAGATTTGACATCAGCCTTATAGCCTTGTGAGCATGCGGGAGCCATTGGATCTTCAATCTCTAATCACCACCATTAATCAAGCTTGAAAAATATTAATCCTCAAACTTAGGAAATATAAAAATTAAAACACTTTGTTGAGCCAATAATTAGTAGGATGAAGAGGTTGGTAACCCAACAACTCTTAAGGCTTAAGTTATAACTGTAAAACCCCGTCCCACAACCTAGAGGATGATGCAACACTGTGGAAGCACAAATAATTTTTTTCCTTAAAAATAGTAACAATTACGAGTGAAGTAAACTACTATAACACATACATCCTCTAGGCCACACAACGCGTCTACATGTGAATTTCAAAAAACTTACAAAGTTATTCTAAAATATAGCATATGAAATTAACTCATGCTAACAACATACAACAAAGCATTAACCCATTGCATAATAATTAAACATAGAAATGTAATAAACATATTTCCATAGATACAACACCACTTCAAAATGATATATACAATTTTATCCTAATAATGAATAGATCATACATAATGTTACAATTACAACTCAAGGAATCCTCCTTGATTACAAATAAGGAATACAAATATATAGTGTCCCACTATTACAACAAATATAATAGAAGTACAAATCCATAGAAACACATGAGCTCCTTGAACTAGAAGATCTCGCCATCACAAACATGAAGAGAAAACCCAACAATGTAAGGCACATGCCACCCAGCCATGTGGTACCCGTAGGACCAACCCCCATGCTAGGAGATAGTAATAGGTAACCAAGACAAACCTACTACCTCTAGACACATGAAAAGTACAAAACCACCCTATACCAGTAAATACAAAACATAGGGTTACATTGCTTCCAAAATCACTGAATCAAGAACAACCACTGTAAAACACAAATTGATTGTTGTCATAGGAGGAGTGTCATCACAAAGGTTGCATTGGTTATCCTAAGGAGATCTTCCTAGGTCCCGGCCCCCATCTTGGGTTATCTTGGTAACCTCTTATGAACTTCAGCCCCACATGCACACCAATGTGGAATCGATTATCTTTCGAGAAGAAAAGATAACAATCTTTCTATTCTAGGCCTTCCTGAATCATCTCAAGTCTAACACAAGCCCTTGAGCCAATGAGCTTGGCTAAAAATAAAGATAAATGTATCAACTACCCTTTCCCCTAACATAGGTTATTTAATTTCCACTAATTAAACTAAATTCCACATGAGTTATCTTGGGACCACTTTGTGTCCTGACCCCCATTGAAAGCCACTCCCCTATTGACTACAGAATAACTCATTTTACAACCCAAGGGTAGACAGTGCACAAAATGATAATAAAATAACACAAGAGATAACACATCCCTACGGATGTCCAGTACTGAATCCAACTACGTGCACTGCCCAAGGAAATCTCAAGGGCAAATAACAAAAATGACAACCCTTTCACAATTACAATCTAGAAGACTTATATTTTCTCTACAACAAATATCCCCCACAATACCCAATTACATAAATACTAGAAATTAAAATAAACAATCTCATGTAATTAAAAGTGCTACCATTCGGATTTCCTAAATCCAATAGATCAATATCTCACACTAAAATATAACATTCAAGCATGATTCTAATTAATAAATCGACAACCAAATAAAACTACATGTTTAGCCTCCAGTTTCACAACTACTCAAATCAAATAATTCCATTTCTCAATTAAAATAATTAATCATTTCAATTTAACAACTCATGCTTGCATGCACCTAAATAAACATTCTTTAAATAAATTTACATCTATATTATCAAATTATAAAATTAAATTATTCTATTCCAATATTGATTTAAAAATCATCTACTTGCCATCCAAAAACATCTCTTATAACAAAATCAATTTAAATAAATATATATATATACATACAATTATATATATAATAAATATATTATTTAATATCTAAAAATAAATTACATTTACAACCATAAAATATATATACAAATATATATATAGTATACATATATATTATTTGTAATATATGATATATATAAAATATATATAACATATATTATATATAGTATATATATATACTATATTAAAAACAACGGTTATGAAATCACAACCATCGCTGCAACGCACAAGCTATTCCCTGTGTGTGGGGGTCGGCTGCTACGCAACCTTCCCCATAGGGTTGAAGCCTGTGAGCAACACTGGGTGTTGCCCACAGTCCACGTCCCTTTGTGGGGTGGCTGTGGTAGCCCTAGCCTCCACCATTTTTTGTCACGTCTCGAACGGTGATGCTCCTTGTTTTTGCTTTATATGGATTTTTTATATGAACTAATGTGTGTGGTAGAATAATAATAAATACTATGGTGCTTTGGTGTGAAAAAATATGAAAGTGTTTACTTTGAAAAGTTGTTTAGTAATGAATGTGTTTTACTTGAGGATGAAGTAAAATAGGATAGAATAGAAATACTTGAATCAAAGTATTATATTGCTTTTATTTATATCGTTATGGGATACTAATTTAATTTATTGTTGGGTGCTTGAGTGCACTTGAGATGTAGGTGGTCGAAGACCAAGGGTGTGATTAAGGAGAGGAGGTTAGCTTCTTGACAGGATAACACAGGATGTTCTCTCGATCACACACATGCACTTAGATTCATATAGATTGCATTTAGGAATGATAATTTTTGTATGACTGTTTGATTATTTGGAAATAATTAATGATTAGTCAAATTAAAAAAAAAGCATGATAAAGTAAAGGAGTTAAATTTTAATTATAATTAATTATAGATTTTGATTTAAATGCCTATGCATGTTAAAAATCTGAAAAAAGTATTCAATTCTTCTTTTAACTTGTGTTAATTTTTGAGTTAATAAGTTAACTAATAGTTAGAAGATATTTATTTAATTATTGGGTAAATATCTTTCAAAAAGGGGATTTACATGCAATTAAATTAAAATTTTATTTTTATTCCATCTAAGCACGGAAAATGGAAAAGATAAGTTATATCTTATTCTTATTTTAAAGTCCATTTTCAAGATTAGGGTAGAAATGGAAAAAGAAAAATATTATTAAAAGGGGAAAAGAGTTCCCAAGAAGGGGAACGGTTCTCGAAAAACATTCTTGAAAATATGCTTTGCAATTTTGCTCTAATGGCTGCCAAGAAAATGTTGAATCTTTTAAAATAGTGTGTTGAGAATTAATCTTGGGTAGATAGTGGAAAGTTAAAGAGCTGGAAAAGCAACTGGAGAGAAGGAAGAAGAAGAAGCTTCCTCAAAGAAACTAGATCAAAAAGAGACAAAAATGAGGAGTTGTTTGAAAAGCATCTACAATCCCCAGCTGGAAGTGTAATCTCCAGGTTTTCCATTCTTTTCCCACAAATCTTATTTGAAAATGAATTATTATTGAAGAAATTGAATGCCAAGTGTTTGATGTAATTGCAAAACTGTGAAATTGAGAAAATCTTCTATCTTTTTTGTGTGCATTGAAAGAAATTTGCTGTGAATGTAAAGAGTTGTTTGAGCAAACTTCTATGTTTTCTGTGCTTTTTGAAAAAAATAATTTCAAGAAGTCTGTACTTTATTTTCAAAATCCTTTATAAATTTTTAGAAACAATTTCGCTCTCCATATCTTCTTCAGAAAAATCAATCAGTCTAGAAAAATCTCTGAGTAAAACCTATGCTTGATTGGTGGGTTTCTTTATATATATATATGTTTAAATATATATACATACTATAATCTGTAT
>VDFB02023800.1:0-62360 GCA_007258455.2 Sequoia sempervirens | reverse complement strand
AAAAAGATAATAACATGTCAATATTAGAAATGTAGCACATGCATATCAATAAAGGAATAATTTAAGAATATTCATGATGGTGAATTGTCCAAGGGTAGGTGGATAAGACCAAAGGTATACTTCACTATTTATAGTGAAAGTATGATAAGCATATGCAATGAAAATTTTATCCAAACCCCAAAAATTTAAAATGAAAGGATAAGTTATATATGAAAACCATAGGAAGACCTAATGTAAAATCCTAAGGTGAAACCTGAGGCTGCATATAATAAAATGTTAGGCTCACAAAAAAAAAAGCATTACCTTTAAACATAAATAATATAGGAAAATTAAATACATGCAATTTGATCAATAAATAAAAATTAACCTAGACTAAATTAGTTGGGTTAGTAAATGAATAGTAATAAATGAGATCTATTTAAATGAGGGGATGTGGTACTTAGGCCTATATTAGTGATATAATAATGTTATTAATGTCATGAAAAATATATTTTCTATAGTGCATAAATTAATTATCCTCAATTAGATGAGTGACATATTCTATGTAGTCTTAGGATTTTCTGTTACATTCTTTGGGTTCAAAAATGGGAAATGGTATGTGTATGCAAATTTCACCATTACAAATAATAATTTTAATTTATAACAATTATAATATTATAAAAAACTACATATCTATGCATTATTTTAATGTAAATATCAATTATAATTATTTAAGATGAAATAACAAATATATAGAAAATTAAAAGGTATTCTAAAAAATATTTTGAAGAATACGATTATATACTTTTTTAGACAATAAAAATAAAAAATAAAAAAAATAAATATTTTATATTTTTACGTAATATTTTCTATGAAACAATACTCTATATTTAAATAATAATTATTATTAAAAAATACTAATATAATCTAAAATTAAATTTTACACTAAGAGGCATCTATGGTCACATAAGGGTGTTATTCACCCCCACATATAGAAAATTTAAATTCTTTTCATGCTTTCAATGGTGTTTTAATCTATTTTCAAGCAACAAAGCAAATCCTTTGCATGCATTAGGTGGCATTGTTATTCTTTTTGAAGCAAGTAAATGGAATTTTTTTTTTTTTGACAAAAGTGGGAATGCCACAATATTATATTAATATATATATATATATATATATATATATATATATATAATATGTACACATAATCCTGGTTTAGAGGGCATACCGGCAAGAAAGAATAAGGAAGAAAACCTCTGGTTATAGCCCATTCAATACAAAAGATTGATTCAAGTATTTCAGTCAATTACAAATTTATCCCACATGTAGGGGATGAAGATTCAAATTTTTCAAAAAAACTAACTATAGTACCACCACCTTAACCCTTCTAAGGACCTGAAACATGATTGATACAAAATGAGGCATAATTTTCAAAATGTGTGCATGCAAAGCCTCTGCCAAAAATGAAACAAAACATTTCAACTACCTTGCTTATGCTACTCCTCCATTTGCTCTGCACAAGTTGAATTATGATCTTGCACTGCGTCTTCCTCATTCTACTACTCGGGTTTGCTTGGAAGAGGCATCTCCTTTGCAAAAAAATCATAACCTGCAAAAGGAACTTCTTCATCTATTTGATCCACCACTTCCAGTCGATTGGATGCCTTGGAACCCTGGCGCAAAGAAATGGTGCACTTTGCATTTGATAAATCATGAACTTATCTGCATACAAGAGCTACAAACTCAATTTTCACTAGTTGTTTCCCAGCTGAAAAATGGCTTAAGGACAATTTTTGTGCATAATCCCGAAGGAAAGAAATGACATAGAACTTTTCTTTAATTTCAGCCTCCTGAGATACACAAATTTGCTTGTCATGTTTGTTTAGAGCAAATAACAGGACATAGTCATTGCGAAACTGAAGCCCCAATTTGATAGCCTCAAAAATTTCTTCATACCCATATTTTTCTTTTATATATTCACGAGGGAATAAGCCTCCCATGTATCCCTCCCCAGAGAACAAATTGTATTTTTGCACAAGATACAACAACTCATTCTTATCACAAAATTGAGGGTTTACAAATTTAACTAAAATTAGCTCTAGTTCCCTCAATGACTGAAGCAAGTCCATAACATTTGACAAGAAAATTGAGAGCACTTGAGAAGGGAATAGTAAGCATCGAGCTCTCGGGAAAATTATTTCCACTCCCAACACTGAACAAATCGCATCTTCCTCACACATACAATCCATTTTAAAGATGATATTCAAATTTGCCTGAGAGAGACTATCTTCAAGCGACCTTTCCCAAGATTGAATAGGGAAATTAATTTACAAATTCCATGGGCGGAGCATCATTTTTCCACTATATTTTCACTTACTACTAAATACATAATTGTTCACTCATAGAAGCTTCTTGAAAGAAATTGCTAAAATGAGTGATAAAATACCGTTTTTAAGTCCCACAGGAGCCTTCACACAATTTTCAGTGGTAATAACAACAACTATTTCGTATGCATAAAGATTGATGAGGAAAAACCTTTAAAATAATACCAATCATGTGAAAAGGATCACCTCACCTGCAAATATTAATGTGAAGTACCACCACACACGAAAGGTGCCCAAAGAATACCATCATGCAACTCGCAAAACATTCGCCAAACAATCACCAAGGAAGTATGCATGCACATTTAAATTTAAAGATAATAATTTTTTTTTTGCATCTCACCACATGCAATTCACAAACTACCATTGAATTAGGTATGTAGTTGATGGAGGCTTTTTAAAATGTTATCATATTCTATTATAGTTTTATGTCATTGTTTTATGCTCTATATTACTTTTTTGCAATATATTTATCTACTTTGCTAGATTATTGTTCGACACTACAACATGATTTGTGAGACTTAATGTATTATTTGTGATAGATGTGTATGTGTGAGAAAATAGAGTTTTGTATTCAATAGGAGAACAATTGGTGATATTCTATTTAATAGGGTATTTCTATGCAAATATATAAATCTGAATGAATTGGTAGCTACACTCCATATGCTTTTTCTTTCCCTTACATGCCTTTTTACACTTTCCCTAACAATGATCCATTTTCCTTCGTAGAATACCTAAATGCAATAGTAGATTTAAATGCATTTTCACACAACTATTAAATGTCTTGAAATGGTGGTTTATTCTTGAGGTTCATTTCTATCCCACTTGGATTGTCCTAGTTTTTTTTTTTTTTTTAAAGTTGTGGAGCCACAAAAATTTATTGCAAAAAAAGAAGTAAATAATGAGCTATGGTAGTGCTAGATCAGCTAGGTTGCTAATGTTTTTGTTTTGCTGACGAGTTCCTGATGTTTTATCTTTTGCCAACTTTTTGTCTTTTTGGGCTGCTGGTTTTATTTGTTTAGTTTTTTTGGAAGCTTTTCATCCTTGTAAAGGCTTTTGGGGCCCCTTAAAACCTGATTTTCCTTATAAAAAATGAGCTATGGTAGTGCTAGAATTAAAATTTCCATAGCAAAATTTATCAATATTAAAAAACACAGGTGATTATACAAAGAAAACCTATTTACAAACAATACACTTTAATCATGGAGTAATAGTCAATACATTATAATCATGGAGTAATCAAGGATGAAGCATCAAACTGTATGATATAACAACAAAAAGCTCTAGATTGAGAGACATGGATCCAAGTTGCAGAGACTCCATTAAATAACAAGTGGCAAGAACTGAGAATCGAATTGCAATAGTGGAATAAACCATGCATTGTATAGAAAGAGCCTGCACCACAAAATAATTCAAACAAAGCCATTGCCAAGAAACAACAAATCATTGGACATTACATTTGAAACCAAAGAAAAAGAGAAACAAAATCTTCTTAAAGAGAAAGAAGTTGAGCCAGAAGCAAGAGTTGAAAATGTGCTAGAAACATTGAAGCATTGAAACCCACAATAGGGTTTGCAAAAGTAGCAATCTCCCATTGATAAAGCTTTGAGTACCATGAAAACAAAAAATATTTTACCAAGATTTATGAATAAATCTTTCTTTCCTTCGAGGATTCTAAATCTGTACCAGCGGAGTAAAATACGGTGTGGAATGGGGTTCCACCAAAACATGCTGAATCAGAAATTGCACTACATCAAAGAGATCCAGGAGAATATTTGAGATTGTGTGATCCAATATTGGTTTGAGCCCATGTAATTTTTTTATGAAGTCATATGAGTAATCATCAAGCAATCCATGAGCCATCAAGCTTAAAAGAGCTAAGATTGAACAATTAGAAAGGATGAATTGGTGACAAAGAATACCTTCCACAAGGTTAGAACCATTTAAAATTTCATAATCCTCAAGAGCATTTTGTAATAAAGAAAGAGGACAAACATGAGGTAGAATGTAAGATTCAGTTAAAAATTTAACCATCTCACCACACCATAGAACATCCATTAAATTGGATACAAAATGAGAAGCTACCTTATGCGGGAGTGTCATGGAATGAAATTCTAACCAGTCATTGCCTAGAATTGTCCTTATTGCTTCCTCCACTAGTTTGCATTCTAATATGCAAGTTCAACTTAATTTTTCAAAGCCGAAGGGCCTTGCATCCCTCAATTCATGGTATCTTGGCAGAACCACCACTCTAAAAGAATTCTACATTATGTATTATATCTTCTGCAAGAAACAAGAAAGATGCAAAGACAACAAACCAGAGATATCCTCTTAATAACACCATCGCACATATGAAGACATACAGTGCAAGTAATGTCAATAATGTCATTTTAATCTTACTACACCAAAAGGTGGTGTACAAAGAACAAAGAATGCCAAATTTATCATGTCGATAATTAAAATGATAGATAAAAGCCATTTGTCGCAACTTTGATCTTTGATGACCTCAATGTACAATGACAATGTAAGATTGAATCATTGATAAGATATGAGGAACATTAGATTTGCAAAATGCATGAGCCAAATGTCAATTGGTAGCCCACATACACTAGACCTTCCCAGATTTCATGGGAAAAAGAGCATGTGAGGGAGACATTTTCACAGGTCACAAGTACCGAAGGAATGACAATAGATGCGAGTCATTAAATGAAATACCATAACAAATATATCCACGAACTTCAAATTTGGTGATGCTGCTATATATAAAAAAATTTCCCCAAACAAATGGGAATGTTTCCCAAAATTTGAGACAAGAAAGATAGTCATTAACCACAAAGAATTAATCATGAGAATGAAGAATGACCAGTATTGGGCAGTATTCCCAAGAATAATGAGATTTAAACAACATCGCCAAAGCTCTCATGTACTAACCAAAAAGAGGGAATAAATACCTTAATGCATTAGTATGGGGGAGGGGATTGCGAGATAAATCATAGGAACAACAATAAAGATTTCCACATATACAAATCTAGGAAGCCATTGGATTATGATTAAGTGTACATCATTTATAGCCACAACATTTAGAATAGGCTAGTATTGCCATCTATATGACCCTTCAAGCCACGGTGTCAAATTTGAACCATAATGTCAAATGTGACACCCCTCTAATTTGTTATGTTTTCTTTGATAGCTCAGATACTTTGTTAGACCTTATGTTATGTTATTGTTATTCTATCATTGACAGTGGAGCAATGATAGACTATATTGATGTGATGATACATTATATGCATGGTGATTATGTTTGATATTCTTTATGTTTTCATAGATGCTTAGTTGAGATGGCATTGCTATATATGCTCATTGTAGTTTAATTGATATTTTATCTCGTTAGTTGATGTAACATTGTATTGGTGAAGAGAACGATATTGCATCACTTGCTTGTGAGTGTCCTGTGATTTCCACGATTCTCTCTTCACGGTGTGTATGAATTATTATCTGGATACATGTACAACATTTTCTTTGTTTGCAGGTTTGCAGGTATAGGACAACAACTTCACCTGGTTTCATAGGTCTGAGTGTGTCCACTACTCAACAGTAATGTTGATTGGGAGATAGTAATTGGTTAACCTTGTCAAACCTTTACCCTAGTACAGTGTGTCATCAGTCTGAGTATTGGTCATGTTCTTTATCCATGTTGGTCTTGGTATTTTATTTATCTAGCAAAGTTTAATTGTGAGCATTAAATTATATGTTGTGATTAAATATTTAATTAATTTGTATTATGAATGTGATAACTTTATAATAAATAAATAAATACATTTAATTTAAGTTATTATAAAGTCATTTTAAGTATTAGATTGAATGTGGATTTAAATAAATAAGTGATTTAAATGTGATTTGAATTAAATAAATTGTTTTTAATTTTAAATGCATATATTGGGAAAAGATCTTAGAAATATCTTGGTTGTTAAAGAAAATGAAATTTGTTGTGTTAACTGAAAGTTAGAAGGTTTTGTTTTCTAATTGTCTTAAAATTGATTTCTGAAGAGATTGATTGAAATTGTGGAAAAAGAGGAAGTTGTTTTCGCAGGAAAGAAAGAAGGGTTTTTTTTTTTAATGGAGAATTGTTTTGAGGTTTGAGGAAATTGTTAAGCTTAGAAGCTCTTTGATAATTTTAGGAATCTAGTTTGTTGTATTCTTGGCTGTGGATTATTTTTGTTCTCTAGGAAGTGACAATTCTTCTGGAGGAAGCTTTGGCAAGCTTTGGCAATTGAAGATTAAAGGGAAGCTCGACAACAATCTCCGAATCATCCGATCTTCTGGAACAGGTTCTTTATTGCTTTGTGAATTTTAATTTGAAAGAGATATTTAATTTTATTGTATTGCAAATTGGAAAAGATTAGAAGAGGATTTCTTTTATTTTAGAATCTTTTGTGTTTGAAAGAAATTGTTGTGAATGCTGAACCTCTGTTGAAAACAATTTAGATCCTCTGTGTAAATTGATTATTTGAAATAGATTCATACAAAAGAAAATTATAGTGGAATTATAGAACCTTTGTTGAATTTAAATCAAAACTTAGAAAACCTCTTTTTGGAAAATTGAATTTAATCTTCTATGTAGAAAATGATAATTTACTGGGAAAGATTTAGATCTCTATAGGAAATGATTTTTTTTATACAATAGAAAATTCAAAGAAAATATTTGAGGATTTAGGGAAACTTCTATAAATTTGTCTACTTATTTTCCTATAGAAAATTTAGTTTTAAAATTTCCTTTAGGCAATTGGTTTTTTTTGGATTCTACATACTTATATATATATATATATTATTGTTTTACATTTTAAAGTTCCTTGTAGAAGATTTTTTTTTTAAATTATTTCTGTTTTGAGATTGTTGTACGATGAAATCTATAGGGGATATTTTAATAGAAATTTTTTATGAAAAATGGTGGAGGTCGGGGCTACCACAACCGCCCCACAAAGGGATGCGGACTGTGGGCAGCGCATAGCGCTGCTCACAGGCCGCAACCCTGCGGGGAAGGCTGCGTAGCAGCCAACCCCCACACACAGGGTAAAGCCTGTGCATTGCAATGATGGTTACGATTGCGTAACTATTTTTTTTAATATATTATATATATATATATTATATATAATATATATAATATATTATATATATATATATTATATATAATATATTATATATATTATATATATTATATTATATATATTATATATTATATATAATATATATGTATATTATATTTATATTTAAATATATTTATTTAAATTGATGTTATTATAAAAGATGTTTTTTTTAGAAGGCAAGTAGCTGATTTTTAAATGAATGTTGGAATAGAATAATTTGATTTTGTAATTTGATAATATAGATATATATTTATTTAAAGAATTTTTATTTAGTTGCATGCAAGCACGATTAGTTAAATGGAAATGATTGATTAATTTTATTGTGAAATTGTGAAACTGAAAGGTTAAACATTTAGTTTTATTTGGTTGTTGATTTATTAATTGGAGTTATGCTTGAATGTTATATTTTAATATGAGATATAGATCTATTGGATTTAGGAAATCCCAAATGGTGGTGCTTTTAATTACATGAGATTGTATATTTTAATTTCAAGTATTTCTATAATTGGGTACTGCAGGGGATATTTGTTGTAAAGAAAATATAAGTCTTCCAGATTGTAATTGTGAAAGGGTTGTCGTTTCTGTTATTTTCCCTTGAGATTTCCTTGGGTAGTGCACGTAGTTGGATTCAAAATTGGACATCTGTAGGGATGTGTTATCTCTTGTGTTATGTTATTATTAGTTTGTGCACTGTCTACCCTTGGGTTGTAGAATGAGTTATTGTGTTGTCGATAGGGGAGTGACTTTCAACGAGGGTCGGGATACAAAGTGGTCCCAAGACAACTCATGTGAGATTTAGTGTAATTAGTGGAAATTAAATAATCTATATTAGGGGAAAGGGTAGTTAATACATATAACTAGATAATTTAGCCTCGCTCATTGGCTCAAGTTTTTGTGTGAGACTTGAGATGAGTTGGGAAGGCCTAGAATGGCAAGATCGTTATCTTGTCTTCTTGAAAGATAATTGATTCCACACTAGTGTGCATGTGGGCCGAAGTTCATGAGAGGTTACCAGGATAACCCATGATGGGGGTCGGGACCTAGGAAGATCTCCTTAGGATAACCAATGCAACCTTTGTTGTAACGCCCGCCGTGCAAGTCCCAAAGAACAAACAACAAAAGAACACAAATATATATATATATATATATATATATATATATTTTAAAAGAAAGATAAATAATCATCATACCAATATTAAATGATCATATACATACTCATATACTTCATACAAACAACATAATCAACCATGTCCTTTGGGGCCCCACGAGGTTACATCGAAAAATAAACATTACTAAACATCATCTCATAAGATATCAAACAAGAAACTATAAATGACAACATTATATAAATACATACATAAATTCTATCACAAGATAACCCCATGAGACATTTCATAACCCACTTAAAATTATAAAGTAGATAATTACATTACATCATCTTTCAAATGTTACATCATCCATAAAGTTACATCATGAATCCCAAACATGTGGGATGAATACAATATACAAGTTTATCAAAATACAAGGAGATCAACTGGAATAAATCTTTAACTAGATGCAACTGAAACCACGAACGCTGATGGGGAACCCAACAGTGTGCGGAGAACATTCCACCCGACCACCCTCATGCTAAGAGGTGACAGAGAAGTAACTCCGACCAAGAATGACAACAAAAAGTACAACCATACAAAAAGTACCAACATAGATCCATCTCACAATACACCAATTAAAATGAGCAACCAATAACACCATATCACAATGTCATAAAGATGGAAGATCATAAATAAAATATAAATGAGATCATACAACGCATGCTAAAGAGGTATCAAAACAATAATCTTAAATCAATTTAAATCAATTCAAACAACAATCTAAATCAACTCCCATAACCCACTTCCAGAGGAACACAATAACACAAACACATGGGCAACTAGGGGAGAGTGTCATCGCATAGTCCTACATGGGCTGTCCTGTGCTCTTCCTCCCAACTGGAGGCGCCGGTCCCATCTATGGCTGTCCTGTGCTCTTCCTCCCAATTGGAGGCGCCGGTCCATAGGGTGACTCATGCGGAGCCGTAGACCTCTCGTGAGGACGAGGTCACGACCTTGCCAACCACGGCCTTCTCAGCCTTCCATTAGTCTGCGGTAGCACTAATGAAGACGAGGCATCCATTTTAAAATCTTGCAATGATATTACTACCCAACCCACCTAAGTTAATTATTAGGTTTTCACTTATTTACTAACTCACTCGTGGGTTATCCTGAGCTCTTCCCCTTAAACGGGGCACCGGCCCCCACAAGGAGCCACTCTCCCTAGAGACCCACCAAAAATAGGGGTTGTACCATGCCAATCATAATCATCAAAGTATGACAACAAAAGCAATACACGAGGCATAAACCATCTCGCAAATAAAAATACCATAACAAAATCTCATAATTCGGTACACCCCATTAATAAAACATAACTCATCAGAAATCAAGGTGAAAAAGTATAAACTCAGCAAAAAACATCATCCTCTGGAAGACTAAAGTGTTGACACAAACGGGTTCCCACATCAAGAAATTAACAGTGTCCCAAACCCAACAATGCAACAAGATTAAATTTCAAGAATAAATAATTAAAAGAGATAACCTATTTAATTCCAAAGTAGATTACAAAATAAATTCCATTCCTAAAATGCAATCATACTAAAACCAGAATTAATAAACAATGCTGTTTTACCCACAATATCCTTTCCAAGTTGTAAATTCAATAAAACAGATTTCTTTCTAATTTACTAATATTTTCATTGTAAAATTTTTTGCTTTATTATTAAATAGAAAAGAAACATAATCTAACTGTGAATATCTATTTTCTAGATAACAGATAAATTACAGAAAAATATAATTTTAATCAAAACAGAGCAAAATATATTTATACATTTTAACTAACAGTTGAATTAACAGAATATCTTTTAAACATAAATAAAACAGTATGTATATATATTCTTCTTAAATAACAGTGAAATTAATTAAATAATACTGCAACTAGAATAAATAAATTAATCTATATATATATATAAATATATATCTACAACATATATATATACATATATATATATACATATATATACATATATATATATATATATCCAAATAAAAATACGCACAGAATTTTAATATATAAAAATCGCATAATAAAAATTATATTCACAAACATTAAAATTTAAATGGGGATTTAATCCCAACAAATGCATAGAGGACCGGACCCTGCCGGCCGTGGGCAGTCTACGGATTGCACACAGCAGTCCGAAGGACTGCCGTGGATAGTCTAGACTATCCACGGTACCGATGGTACCGACGACCGATGATGGCAGTGTGGTGGGTACGGCCGAAGCCGTCCCCCACACTGCCATAAAATACATAACATAAATTCAATACAAAATTCTATGCACAGAGCGATGGAAGAAATAACACGGGTTTCTAAGAATTTCGAATTTCCATTCAAATTTCATTCGATTAAATATATATATATATTTATGTATATGTATATATATATATATCTAATATATATATATATATATAAATATATGTATATATATTTACAGAGATTTGAATATTTACAGTAACAGAGAATTACTGTACACATGCAATTCACTGTGCATGTTTGAAATAAAATGTTTTATAAAGAAATATATATATGAACCAGCAATCCGAGGAAAGGTAACTGTTTTCAAAACAATAACAAAATTTTTAAAACAAAATGAAATAACAGAATGCTGTTTAATTCCCAGATTGCAATAAAAACCCCTCTTTTTTTTTACAGAAACAGCCACAACCCAGAAACCCCAGAGATTTCATCAATCAAATAACAATCCCCAATTTTCTTTGATTAAACTGTAACCCCAATAAATTTTCTTCCTATCATTATCTAATTTTCAACCCTAAATATAAATTTCATTTACAAACACAAATTCCTATTTAACAGAAGATAAATAAATTAAAAGAAGGAACCTGGCGTCCTTCGCTTGCAGAAGATTGAAGAAGCTTTGATCCTCTTGCTGCACTACTTCCTTTGCTGCAAATCTTCCAGCAACGGATCCAAACCTTCCTTCCTCTGCACCAATTTCTCTAGAAAAGAACTAAGGGCAGAAAAATGATTGAAGATAAAATTTCTCCAGCATTCCAAAAACCATCCCCTCAAACAAAGAAACCTCCTCTTAAAATCCATTCCCATGAATCCCTTCAATTTCCTCTTCCCGTGAATACCAGAGGACACATTTCAAGAAATAAAACCAAATAATATTCATTGATGCTTTTCCCATAATACATTTTCATTTTCATGCATTTAATTAAAACTAAATAAATTTTAAATCCACAACATGAACAAATATATAAATATTCATCATCTCCACAATTCTTTATTAAATAATTACTTATTAAAATCAACCATTGAGAGACTCAAAATAAAAGTAATATTTTTATTATTACCAATATTTATTTATTGCCATATTTAATTATTATTTTATGTTTTTATTTTATTAATTACTTAATTATTTAATTTACCACATAAGACCATTCACCACTTTAGACAAATCATAAAATCATACAAAGACCAATGTAACTACACAATTGAATGTGACCAATATGCACAAACCATGAAGATACAAGACTGTTGACACCTTGGTACGGAGTTACTTTTCATGTCACCTCAAATATTCAACTTCCTGCCGTTGGGTTGGTTCAATGCTCGCCCAGACCTACCGAAATAGGTGGAATCGAGTCTTATTCCTGCAAAGCCTGCATCCACAAGGTGATATACAATATACATAAAATCAAAGCATTGTGAGGAGGATTCACAGTGTAGCAGGGCGCTCGCGAACGAGTGATGCTACTTGTCCCCTCACCAAAACATATCATCATATAAAGCATTATAATTTTACACCACATCATAAATTACTATTCTATAGTCTACTGCATTCCAAATAACTCCATCAAATGATCATAATAAAATGTCGTCACAATATCCATGGCATCATAAGAGTATAGTAATAGTCTAAGCTACCACACATAATAGCAACAGTATCAATCAAAATCACAATGTGCCAAACAAAACCACAGTGAGTGTCAAAATCAAATAGTAGCATGAGGGGTATTACATCCTCCCCCCCTAAAATTCGGCTTACTCCTGGAAGCCAGTGAAAAGATAAGGATAAGAATCCCTGATACGAGAGGCATCCTCCCAAGTAGTTGAAGTCTCATCATTTGGGTCCCACTGAACCTGCACCTGATCAATCTCTCTGCCTCTGAGGGTAAGTCACCGACGCTGAAGCACGGCCACGGGCTCGAGTGCCAGCTGCCCGTCCTCGACCTGAAGAGCAGTCCAATCCAAAACATGAGTAACATCAGGAAAATATGGTCTAAGAACAGAAACATGAAATACATCGTGGATCCGCGACAAACTGGGTGGCAAAGCTAAACGGTAAGCAACAGGTCCAATCCACTCCAACACCTCAAAGGGTCCAACAAAACGAGGCGCAAGCTTCAAACCCTTTCAGTAACAAATTGGGCTCTTCCGCAGATGCACTCGAAGGAAAACCCGATCACCAACTACAAATTGCCGATCAACTCTATGAGCATCAGCATACTTCTTCTGTCTATCCTGAGCAGCTACAAGATGCTCCTGAATGCGAGACACCTGCTGCTCCATATCTCTAAGCATCTCGGGCCCAAGAAGTACCCTGTCCTCCAATCGATCCCAACTCAGAGGAGTACGACAAGGACAACCATACAAAGCCTAAAAAGGAGCCATACCAATAGAGCTATGGTACCCATTGTTATATGCAAACTCAACCAAATACAGATAGTCCTCCCACTGTGATTGCTGATCCATGACATACATATGAAGCATATCCTCAAGCACTTGGTTGACTTTCTCAGTTTTTCCATCAGTCTCAGGATGATAAGCAGAACTAAAGTTCAATTTCATTCCCAAAGACTGCTGCAAGGATGTCCACAAAGCAGATGTGAATACTGGATCTCTGTCAGAAATGATCCTTCGCGGTATCCCATGCAATCTAACTATATCATTCATGAACACCTTAGCAACATAAGATGCCGTATATGACGATCGAATAGGAGAAAAATGAGCTACCTTAGTCAATCTGTGCACTGTGATCATAATAGCATCATGCCGTCTAGATGACATAGGCAACCCAACAATGAAATCTGTGGAAATAACATCCCATTTCCACTCTGGAACAAGGTGAGGCTGTAGCAATCCTGGTGGATGATGATGTTCAGCCTTCACTCTCTAACATTCAAGACATCGAGCCACAAAATCGGCGATATCCCGCTTCATTCCTGACCAAAATAGAGCGAACGAAGATCCGCATACATTTTCTTAACTCCTGGATGAGCTGCATAAGGCGCCCGATGACCTTCTGTCAAAATCAATGTACGAAGACCCTCCGAAGAAGGTACATACAACCATCCAGAGAAATGAAAAGCACCATCTGAATCTAGCGAATAACCGGCAAATTTCCCCTCCAAATCTCTACCTGATTCTACCTCAGCTTTCACCTCTGAATACCAACTATCTGAAGGAAGGGCTGCAAGAATCTGACTCTTCAAATCCACCTCAAGAGACATTGCAGAAACCTCATGCCTACGCCGACTTAGAGCGTCAGCCACCACATTTTCCTTACCCTGAATATACTTAACCTCAAAATCGTACTCACACAAAAATTCCATCCACCTCCTCTGCCTTGCATTCAAATTCGGTTGAGTGAAGATGTATTGCAAACTTCGATGATCTGTATGCAACTCAAACTGATGCCCTAACAAAAAGTGCCTCCATCTCACAAGAGCATTAACCACTGCGGCCAATTCAAGGTCATGTGTGGGATAATTGAGTTCATGATCTTTTAACTTCCGAGATTCATAGGCAATCACTCTCCCATCCTGCATCAACACAGCTCCAAGACCCTCCAACGAAGCATCAGTACAAACCACAAAATCACTTGAAGGATCCGGCACTGCCAAAATTGGAGCACTAGTCTATTTCTCCTTAAGGGTTTGGAACGCCAACTGACACTGCTCTGACCAAAGAAATTTCTTTCCCTTCTGTTGAAGTGAAGTGATGGGATGCACAATCCTCGAGAAGCCCTGAACGTACCACTGATAATACCAAGCTAGTCCCATGAAACTATGAATTTCTGAGACATTAGTGGGCACAGGCCAATCCATGATAGCCTAGATTTTAGTAGGATCAACAAAAATTCCCTCTTTAGAAATCACATGGCCCAGATACTGAACTTCAGTCTTATAAAAGTCACACTTTGCCAAATTGGCATACAACTGATTGTCCCTTAAGCACTGCAAAACCTGCTTTAGGTGCACCTCATGCTCCTCCATAGACTTAGAATAAATCAAAATATCATCAAGAAACACAAGGATGAACCTATCCAAGAAAGTTCAAAATACCCCATTCATTAGACTCATAAAGACTGAAGGTGCATTTGTCAACCCGAATGGCATCACTGTGAACTCGTAATGACCATACCGCGTATGAAATGCAGTTTTATGAATATCGGCCTCTGCTATCCGCAACTGATGATACCCTGATTTAAGGTCGATCTTGGAAAATACCTTTGCCCCTTTTATCTGATCAAAGAGATCATCAATCCTGGGAAGGGGATAATGATTCTTTACTATTACCTTGTTCAATTGTCGGTAATCGATACAAAGGCAGAGAGACCCATCCTTCTTTTTGACAAAAATCACTGGTGCTCCCCATGGAGAGACACTAGGGCAGATAAACCCCTTAGCTAACAATTCTTCTAACTGCAGACGAAGCTCTTGGAGCTCCTGAGTGGTCATCCTGTAAGGAGCCCGAGAAACAGGCTCAGCCCCAGGCACCAAATCAATCCTGAAATCCACCTCTCGCTTAGGAGGCATACCTGGTATCTCACTAGGGAAGACATCAGAAAATTCTACAAGAAGAGGGTAATCATTCAAAGACACCTCCCGATTAACCTCCGACTCAAGGTCATTAACCGATATAGCAAAGAGCTAACAACCCTGACAAAAACACCTTTTTAACTGCATAGCTGAAATCATTCTCAAAGAGACAGGCCTCTGAACACCCACAATTTCCACCTCTTTACCAAAATCATCCACACACCGCACTGCCTTACGGCGGTAATCAATCAAAGCACGATGTGAACTTAGCCAATCCATCCCAAGACTACATCATAAGAACCAAGTGGAAGAATTCTGAGATCCACCTTAGTTGACATGGCCCCTAACTCTAACCTACAACCTTGCACAAGCTTCTCAACCACAACCGTAGATCCTGAAGCTAACTCAACTTGCCACTTTTTGCTTTGCCTTATTGCCCCCAGTTTACATCGCTCAACAACTAAAGGAGAGATAAAAGAATTAGATGCACCAGAATCAAAAAGTACTGAAATGTTAAACTTATGTAATGAACCTGTAGTTTCAATGACGGTGCTCTGATGATCTGCCTACCGATTATCCACTGTTGCGAAGACTCGGTGAGATCTCCCTGCGTCTCCCACAGTCAGCTCAGACATAGCTGGTTTCTGACTAAACTTTGAAGCATTTTGAGGACACATCCTAGCAATATGCCCTTGCTGCCCACATGAGAAACATCCAGAACCTCAACCAAAACCTCTTTCCCTGGATGGAGCATTCGATTGCTGGAAACTCCCTCGACTAGGTGCAGACTGAAAACTCAGTGCAGGCTGTCCCGAATTTGTACGGTTCTGGTTCCGATCCTTGCGAAACTGAAATTGACCACCTTGCTGGGAAGTAGCATTCTTGTGCTTCAGTTGAGACTGCTGCTGCTGACCCCCTCTCAAAGGCCCAAAATAACTTTTAGAAGGTCCTGCTGACTGAGTCTGACTCCCTTGCGAAATAGCTCTAGTAGTGGGCACACTACCAATCTGTACTCCTACATGACCACCCAAAGCCATGGCCAAGTTTTCCTCTACCAGACAAGCCTTCTCGACAGCAACTTCCATGGTCTTAGGTTCGAAGACCCTTACACCACCACTGATGCATGCATTCAAACCTCGAACAAAGTGTTGAACCAACATCCCTTCATCATGGCTAATACCTGCATACTGCTTTAGCTCATAGAAGCGACGTTCATACTGCTCCACTGACATTGCCATTTGCTTAAGATCGTGAAATTCATCTGCCCTGTGCTGCCTCCAATGATCTGAGAGGAAGCGAGCCCTAAACCTTTCCAAGAAAAATTCCCAAGTGACCATACTAATATCCATATGCAACTTTTGTTCCTCAAGCTGCCACCAAGTGGACGCAAAACCCCGCAAATGCATAACAACACATCGAGCCTTGGTATTACTACCGTAGGGGTGCATTGCGAAGCATCGGCCCAAATCAATTAACCAGGTCTCGGCTTCCAACCCTCCTCCAGAGCCATCGAAGGTAGGTGGATGAGTTCTCATTGAATCCCTCATATGACTAGCTAATAAAGCATCCTGATCAACTGAAGCTCCCCTGCCTTGGAGACCTTTCTCTTTCCCTCTCAACCGGCTGATCCCCATTAGGTCTAGGACCCAATCTATCAAGAAGCTCACCCAACAGATGCTGCAACTGTCCATCCAACCCCGGCTGTTCCGGATTCGGTCCACCATCCGACGGATTGTTCTGAGAATTCTGTTGCTCCTCAGACTCAGGACCATGAGAACTTGGCAGTGAAGGATTCAGTTGATTGGCCCCACGGCCACCACCTCAGCCTCTTCCTCGGCCTCTACCTCTACCTCTACCTCTGCCTCTAGGCATGCTTCTGCACAGCAAGACAAAGGTACACATGAGCTCAAGAGAAAACACGCAAAGGTTACCTAGTGGACATAACTACCCAGAGACCCCAACATGTGCAACCTTGGCTCTGATACCAAGTTATAACGCCCGCCGTGCAAGCCCCAAAGAACAAACAACAAAAGAACACAAATATATATATATTTTAAAAGAAAGATAAATAATCATCATACCAATATTAAATGATCATATACATACTCATATACTTCATACAAACAACATAATCAACCATGTCCTTTGGGGCCCCATGAGGTTACATCAAAAAATAAACATTACTAAACATCATCTCATAAGATATCAAACAAGAAACTATAAATGACAACATTATATAAATACATACATAAATTCTGTCACAAGATAACCCCATGAGAGATTTCATAACCCACTTAAAATTACAAAGTAGATAATTACATTACATCATCTTTCAAATGTTACATTGTCCATAAAGTTACATCATGAATCCCAAACATGTGGGATGAATACAATATACAAGTTTATCAAAATATAAGGAGATCAACTGGAATAAATCTTCAACTGGATGCAACTGAAGCCACGAACGCTGATGGGGAACCCAACGGTGTGCGAAGCACATTCCACCCGACCACCCCCGTGCTAAGAGGTGACAGAGAAGTAACTCCGACCAAGAATGACAACTAAAAGTACAACCATACAAAAAGTACCAACATAGATCCATCTCACAATACACCAATTAAAATGAGCAACCAATAACACCATATCACAATGTCATAAAGATGCAAGATCATAAATAAAATATAAATGAGATCATACAACGCATGCTAAAGAGGTATCAAAACAATAATCTTAAATCAATTTAAATCAATTCAAACAACAATCTAAATCAACTCCCATAACCCACTTCCAGAGGAACACAATAACACAAACACATGGGCAACTAGGGGAGAGTGTCATCGCATAGTCCTACATGGGCTGTCCTGTGCTCTTCCTCCCAACTGGAGGTGCCGGTCCCATCTATGGCTGTCATGTGCTCTTCCTCCCAATTGGAGGCACCGGTCCATAGGGTGACTCATGCAGAGCCGTAGACCTCTCGTGAGGACGAGGTCACGACCTTGCCAACCATGGCCTTCTCAGCCTTCCATTAGTCTGCGGTAGCACTAATGAAGACGAGGCATCCATTTTAAAATCTTGCAATGATATTACTACCCAACCCACCTAAGTTAATTATTAGGTTTTCACTTATTTACTAACTCACTCGTGGGTTATCCTGAGCTCTTCCCCTTAAACGGGGCGCCGGCCCCCACGAGGAGCCACTCTCCCTAGAGACCCACCAAAAATAGGGGTTGTACCATGCCAATCATAATCATCAAAGTATGACAACAAAAGCAATACACGAGGCATAAACCATCTCGCAAATAAAAATACCATAACAAAATCTTATAATTTGGTACACCCCATTAATAAAACATAACTCATCAGAAATCAATGTGAAAAAGTATAAACTCAGCAAAAAACATCATCCTCTGGAAGACTAAAGTGTTGACACAAATAGGTTCCCACATCAAGAAATTAACAGTGTCCCAAACCCAACAATGCAACAAGATTAAATTTCAAGAATAAATAATTAAAAGAGATAACCTATTTAATTCCAAAGTAGATTACAAAATAAATTTCATTCCTAAAATGCAATCATACTAAAACCAAAATTAATAAATAATGCTGTTTTACCCACAATATCCTTTCCAAGTTGTAAATTCAATAAAACAGATTTCTTTCTAATTTACTAATATTTTCATTGTAAAAATTTCTGTTTTATTATTAAATAGAAAAGAAACAGAATCTAATTGTGAATATCTATTTTCTAGATAACAGATAAATTACAGAAAAATATAATTTTAATCAGAACAGAACAGAATATATTTATACATTTTAACTAATAGTTGAATTAACAAAATATCTTTTAAACATAAATAAAACAGTATATATATATATATATTCTTCTTAAATAACAGTGAAATTAATTAAATAATACTGCAACCAGAATAAATAAATTAATCTATATATATATAAATATATATATCTACAACATATATATATATACATATATATATATACATATATATACATATATATATATATACATATATATATATATACATATATATATATCCAAATAAAAATCCGCACAGAATTTTAATATATAAAAATCACATATTAAAAATTATATTCACAAACATTAAAATTTAAATGGGGATTTAATCCCAACAAATGCATAAAGGACCGGACCCCGCTGGCCGTGGGCAGTCTACGGATTGCACACGGCAGTCTAGACTGTCCACGGTACCGACGGCACTGACGGCCGATGATGGCAGTGTGGTGGGTACGGCTGAAGCCGTCCCCCACACAGCCATAAAATACATAACATAAATTCAATACAAAATTCCGCGCACAGAGCGATGGAAGAAATAACACGGGTTTCTAAGAATTTTGAATTTCCATTCAAATTTCATTCGATTAAAAATATATATATATATATTTATGTATATGTATATATATATATATCTAATATATATATATAAATATATGTATATATATTTACAGAGATTCAAATATTTACATTAACAGAGAATTATTGTACACATGCAATTCACTGTGCATGTTTGAAATAAAATGTTTTATAAAGAAATATATATATGAACCAGCAATCCGAGGAAAGGTAACTGTTTTCAAAACAATAAAAATTTTTTTAAAACAAAATGAAATAATAGAATGCTGTTTAATTCCCAGATTGCAATAAAAACCCCTCTTTTTTTTTAAAGAAACAGCCACAACCTAGAAACCCCAGAGATCTCATCAATCAAATAACAATCCCCAATTTTCTTTGATTAAACTGTAACCCCAATAAATTTTCTTCCTATTATTATCTAATTTTCAACCCTAAATATAAATTTAATTTACAAACACAAATTCCTATTTAACAGAAGATAAATAAATTAAAAGAAGGAACCTGGTGTCCTTCGCTTGCAAAAGATTGAAGAAGCTTTGATCCTCTTGCTGCACTACTTCCTTTGTTGCAAATCTTCCAGCAACGGATCCAAACCTTCCTTCCTCTACACCAATTTCTCCAAAAACATAAAAGAACTAAGGGCAGAAAAATGATTGAAGATAAAATTTCTCCAGCATTCCAAAAACCATCCCCTCAAACAAAGAAACCTCCTCTTAAAATCCATTCCCATGAATCCCTTCAATTTCCTCTTCCCCTGAATACCAGAGGACACATTTCAAGAAATAAAACCAAATAATATTCATTGATGCTTTTCCCATAATACATTTTCATTTTCATGCATTTAATTAAAACTAAATAAGTTTTAAATCCACAACATGAACAAATATATAAATATTCATCATCTCCACAATTCTTTATTAAATAATTACTTATTAAAATCAACCATTGAGAGACTCAAAATAAAAGTAATATTTTTATTATTACCAATATTTATTTATTGCCATATTTAATTATTATTTTATGTTTTTATTTTATTAATTACTCAGTTATTTAATTTACCACATAAGACCATTCACCACTTTAGACAAATCATAAAATCATACAAAGACCAATGTAACTACACAATTGAATGTGACCAATATGCACAAATCATGAAGATACAAGACTGTTGACACCTTGGTACGGAGTTACTTTTCATGTCACCTCAAATATTCAACTTCCTGCCATTGGGTTGGTTCAATGCTTGCCCAGACCTACCGAAATAGGTGGAATTGAGTCTTATTCCTGCAAAGCCTATATCCACAAGGTGATATACAATATACATAAAATCAAAGCATTGTGAGGAGGATTCACAGCGTAGCAGGGCGCTCGCGAACGAGTGATGCTACCTATCCCCTCACCAAAACATATCATCATATAAAGCATTATAATTTTACACCACATCATAAATTACTATTCTATAGTCTACTGCATTCCAAATAACTCCATCAAATGATCATAATAAAATGTCGTCACAATATCCATGGCATCATAAGAGTATAGTAATAGTCTAAGCTACCACACATAATAGCAACAGTATCAACCAAAATCACAATGTGCCAAACAAAACCACAGTGAATGTCAAAATCAAATAGTAGCATGAGGGGTATTACATTTGTGATGACACTCCTATGACAATAGTCAGTTTGTATTGTATAGTGGTTGTTCTTGATTTAGTGATTCTAGAAGCAATGTAACCCTATGTTTTGTATTTACTAGTACAGTGTGGTTTTTTAAATTGCCTATGTCTAGAGGTAGTAGGTTTGTCTTGATTACCTTTTACTATCTCCTAGCACGGGGGTTGGTCCTACAGGTACCACATGGCTGGGTGGCGTGCACCTTACACTGGTTGGTTTTCTCTTCATGTTCGTGATGCCAGGGTCTTCTAGTTCAAGGAGCTTGTGTGTTCTATGGATTTCTACTTCTCTTATGTTCATTGTAATAGTGGGACACTATGTATTGTATTCCTCATTTGTAATCGAGGAGAATCCTTATATTGTAATTGTAACATTATGTTTGATCTATTCACTGTTGGATTAAATGGTATATATTATTTATATGATGTTGTATCTATGGAAATATGCTCATTACATTTCTATGTGTTAGATTTATTATGTAATGGGTTAATGTTTGGATGGATGTTGTTCTCATGAGTTAATTTCATATGCTATGGTTAGATTAATTTTGTAAGTTGTGAAATTCACATATAGTTGTGTTGCATGGCCAAGAGGATGTATGTGTTAGAGTAGTTTACTTTACTTGTCATTGTTACTCTTTTTAAGGATAAAAATTAGTTTTACTTCCGCAATGTTGCATCATCCTCTAGGTTGCGGGAAGGGGTTTTACACTTGGTATCAGAGCCTAGGTTTAAACATTGGGAACTCTAGGTAAATTTTGAAACCATTAAGTTGTTTGCATAGGATATAAGTTGCATATCTTGTCTTACACCTCGGTGTGTTTGTGCAGGATCATGCCACCTAGGAGAGGTCGAGGTCATGGTCATAGAGGCAGACATGGAGGTAGTCAACAGAAATCACCTCTGGAGGTTTCTCATGATTTAGACCGTGAGGAACAACAAGCTTCTCAAAACATTTCAAGAGGTGGTATTGAGAATCTGGATCCACTAGGGATCGAAGGCACTCAGTTGCATCAATTGTTGGAGGATACTCTTGCCCATCTTGGACTGAGGAAGGGAGTAGAGAAAATTGTTGTTAGAGAGAGGGATGCACTAGCACAGTCAAAGGTAGTTGTAGCTACACATATGAGAGATTTACTTAGAGCTTGACTACCCTTATTTGATGGATCAAGCAATGGTTTAGAGGCTGAGACCTCACTGATTGACCAGAATAGATGCTTTGCTATGCACCTCTATGGTAGCAATACCAGAGCTAGATGTGTAATTATGCACTTGAGAGGCTTTGCTTCCACATGGTGGAGATTGGAGGAGCAGAAGCTCCATATTGATATTGGTACCATATCTTGGGAGATGTTTCTAGAGAGGTTCTATGCTAGATTTCTCTCTGATCATTGGCGTCAGCGTCATGGTGATGAGTTCCATACTCTATGACATATGACTATGTCAGTGGAACAATATGAGCGTCATTTTTATGAGCTCAAACAATACACAAGAATTGGTGACGACAAGGGCATGTTGGTGCAACACTTTCTTAGGTGCTTAAATGCCTGGATCAATGGAGGTGTACAGGTTTTTGAACCCAAGACTATGGAGATAGTGGTAGAAAAGGACAAACTTGTAGAGGAGAATTTGGAAATTGCATTGGCTGGTCATGTTGGAGTATAGGTGGGAAGTACTTAAGCTGGAGGACCTAGTGCATGCAGTGGCTAGACTCAGGGAGCTAGACCACCTAGGGCACAACAAACACTAGCACAAAATGGACAATACCAGAACTTGTAGGGAAAATGAAAGGATTTTCCACCTAGATAGAATGATAGATATCAGTTAGGGGGTTACAAGAACTGGAGGTGTATCAAACGCTTCAGTAATGCATAGCCAACACAAAATACTTAGCCTACCTTTAGGGGTAGTGTTCAGCAGTCCAATGCGCCTTCTAGAGGTAGAGGTTTTGGCAGGGGTATCGGGTGTTTTTCTTGTGGCCAACAGGGTCACATAGCTTAGCAGTGTCCCAATAAGGGCACATCAGGATATACACAGAGGCCAGCGACATTAGAGCCAACTGTTGGAGATGCAGGCAAAGGACATCACGTATTTGCTGCAGTTGATAACCGCTAGGCTGATCACCAAAGCATAGTGGTGGAGACTACTGGTATGTTACAGGGTAACAAGTTTACCATTTTGTTTGATTCAGGAGCCTCAAACTCATTTATTTCATCATCTGTCATGGCACGTGATAGACTGGGGGCAGTAAGGCAAGAGGGTAAGTGCAGGTCAAATTAGCATCTAGTGCTAGAGTTGCAATACATTCCTTTGTACTAAATTATAGATTGGAGATTGGTTCTTTCTACACTACTATAAATCTCCATGTTATACATTAGGTTCTTATGACATTTTCCTAGGGATGGATTGGCTTGATGCTCAAAGGGGTTGTAATTGATTGTTGGCACAAGTCGATAAGATGCATTGATGCATTTGGCAGTGAGGTTGAGTTAGTAGGGGTCTAGAGACCTATATCATTGAGGATGATCTCGGCTATGTAGCTAAGAAGATGTGTTCGTCAGGGATGTTAGTTGTTTATTGTGACAGTAGATGACTTGGAGATGGGTGATAGAGAGGAGAAGGTGTCTATAGATAGCCACCCCATACTTCAGCAGTATGCAGATGTTTTTCTAGATGATATTCCAGGGATGCCACCTAAGCGTGACATAGACTTCAAGGTTGATCTTCTACCTACTTCCAGACCCATTTCATGAGCCCCATACTGTATGATGACTCAAGAGCTTAAGGAGCTCTACCTGCAGCTTCAAGAATTGTTAGAGAAGGGTTTCATTCACCCTAGTGTTTCACCTTAGGGAGCACCAGTGATTTTTGTGAGGAAGAAGGATGGTTCTCTTCGTCTATGGATATATCATCGATAGTTAAATAAGGTCACCATCAGGAACTGATATCCTCTACGTAGGATCAATGACTTGTTTTATTAGGTGAAAGGTGCTACAGTCTTTTCTAAAATTGATCTTAAGTCAGGATACCATCAGTTGTGCATTGTGGAGTTTGATATTCATAAGATGGCATTTCGCACACAATACGATCACTATGAGTTTACAGTGGTATCATTTGGGTTGACGAATGCGCCATCTATATTCATGAGCCTGATGCATGGAGTTTTTTGCACATACCTGGATAGATTTTTAGTGGTATTCCTTGATGACATATTGATTTATTCCAGGATAGTTGATGAGCATGAGGAACAGTTGAGGCAAGTATTGAAGTGTTTGAGGGATAATAAGTTGTATGTCAGCTTGTCCAAATGTGAGTTCTTCAAAACTGAGGTCAAGTACCTTGGTCATGTTATATCAAGAGAGGGCATTGTAGTGGATCCTACAAAGATCCAGGCAATCATGGATTGGCCTGTGCCCACGAATGTGGCATAGATACATAGTTTCATGGGGCTAGGAGGTTACTCTAGGAATTTTGTTTAAGACTTTCCTAGGGTAGGTAATCCTATCACTTCTCTTCAGAGGAAAGGGAAGAAGTTAGATTGGTCAGAGTAGAGCGAGACTGCATTTCAAACGTTAAAGGAGAGGTTGACTAGCACACCGATCCTTGCGATACCTAATCCTACAGGAAACTTTGTTATATGTGCAGATGCACCTTTGGAGGGGTTAGGAGTGATATTGATGTAGGATGGTCGAGTCATTGCGTACAAGTCGTGCAAGCGCAAGGATCATGAGTTGAACTACCCCACACATGCTCTTGAGTTAGCTGTAGTAGTACATGTTTGACTTGATGGAGACATTTCTTATTGGGGCACCATTTTGAGTTACACAATGACCATCAAAGTCTACAGTACATCTTCACGTAGCCTAACCTTAATGCTAGGAAAAGGTGATGGATGGAGTTCCTCTATGAGTATGATTTTGAGATGAATTATATCCAGGGGAAGGAGAACATTGTGGCCAACACTCTCAGTAGACGGAGGCACAAACTATCTAAGATGACTCTTACTATGGATTTAAGGAGCCAAATTCTTACCGCACTTCCTACAGATTGTTGGTACCAAGAGGTAAGGTCTAAGATTGAGTCAGACAGGAATTTGGAGGGCAGGTACTCGGGATATTCTTTGGAGACAAATGGGTTATTGAGTTACATGGGACTTATATTTGTTCCATCTTCAGAAGGGATTCGTACCTTGATTTTGATAGAGGCACATCGGGCACCTTATTCAACTCACCCTGGAGTGAAGAAGATGTATGCCAATCTACGACCACTTTATTTTTGGACAAGTATGAAGTGAGATATCACCGATTAGGTATCATGGTGCTTGGTGTGTCAGTGAGTTAAGGCTAAACACCAACATCTGGCTAGTCTTCTATAGCCTCATTTGGTTCCTGAGTGGAAATGGGACATCATTTAATTCGATTTCATTGTTGGTTTACCTAACTCTTCGTGACAACATGATGAGATTATGGTGATGGTAGATAGGTTGACGAAGGTGGCACACTTATCACCTATCCATTCCTCCTATAATGCTTTGTCAGTTGCTAGAGTGTTCATGGAGAACATTGTGAGGTTGCATGGTATGCCATGTCAGATTATTTCTGACAGGGATCTTGTGTTTACTTAAGCTCTTTGGACATCATTACAACATGCTATGGGGACACAGTTGAACTTCAGTTTAGTGAATCACCCCGAAATGGATGGATAGACTGAGAGGGTCAATTAGATCCTTGAAGATATGCTTCATATGTATGTCATGGACCAGTAGACATGATGGGAGGATTATCTCTATCTTGTAGAGTTTTCTTATAACAATGGTTTTTAGAGTTCTATTGGCACGACACCTTTTCAAGCTTTGTATGGATGGCTGTATCAGACTCCATTGAGTTGGGACAGGTTGGAGGACAAGATTTTATTGTGTCCTGATATGCTTTAGGATATGGAGCAGTAGGTGGTTCGGATCAGAGAGCATTTAGTAGCTGCACAAGATAGGAAAAAGAAGTATGCTGATGCACACCATACCACTAGTTTGTTGTAGGTGACCGAGTTTTCTTGTGAGTGCAATTGAGAAAGAGTCCAGTCCATTATGGAAAGGGTTCTAAGCTCACACCTCATTTTTTTAGGCCTTTTGAGATTCTAGAGAAGATTGGGCTAGTTGTGCCTTGCTTTACCACCCAATCTCTCACACATCCATGATGTGTTCCATGTTTTTGTACTTAGACCTTATCATCCAGACATTTCTCATATCCTTGATTAGACTGCTTTACAGGTAGAGGATGGATAGCTAGCTTTGGAGTCCGTGGCTATTACCCAGCATAGGAGACTCACCCTCAGGGGTCAAGATATTAAGCAGGTGAGGGTCCAATGGGATCCTAGAGATGGTACTTTTGCTACATGGGAAGATGCAGGACAATGACTTCACCTAGTTTCATAGGTCTGAGCGTGTCCACTACTCAACAATAATGTTGATTGGGAGATAGTAACTAGTTAACCTTAACAAACCTTTACCCTAGTACAGTGTGTCATCAGTCTGAGTATTGGTCATGTTCTTTATCCATGTTGGTCTTGGTATTTTATTTATCTAGCAAAGTTTAATTGTGAGGATTAAATTATATGTTGTGATTATATATTTAATTAATTTGTATTATGAATGTGATAACTTTATAATAAATAAATAAATAAATAAATTTAATTTAAGTTATTATAAAGTCATTTTAATTATTAGATTAAATGTGGATTTAAATAAATAAGTGATTCAAATGTGATTTGAATTAAATAATTTTTTTAAAATTTTAAATGCATATATTGGGAAAAGATCTTAGAAATATCTTGGTTGTTAAAGAAAAAGATATTTGTTGTGTTAACTAGAAGTTAGAAGGTTTTGTTTTCTAATTGTCTTAAAATTGATTTTTGGAGAGATTGATTAAAATTGTGGAAAAAGAGGAAGTTGTTTTCACGAGAAAGAAAGAGAGGTTTTTTTTGGAAATGGAGAATTGTTTTGAGGTTTGAGGAAATTGTTAATCTTAGAAGCTCTCTGATAATTTTAGGAATCTAATTTTTTTTATTCTTGGCTGTGGATTATTTATGTTCTCTGGGAAGTGGCAATTCTTCTGGAGGAAGCTTTGGCAAGCTTTGGCAATTGAAGATTAAAGGGAAGCTCGACATCAATCTCTAAATCGTCCGATCTTCTGGAACAGGTTCTTTATTGCTTTGTGAATTTTAATTTGAAAGAGATATTTAATTTTATTGTATTGCAAATTGGAAAAGATTAGAAGAGGAATTATTTTATTTTAGAAGCTTTTGTTTTTGAAAGAAATTGTCGTGAATGTTGAACCTCCGTAGAAAAAAATTTAGATCCTCTGTGTAAATTGACTATTTGAAATAGATTCATACAAAAGGAAATTATAGTGGAATTATAGAACCTCTATTGAATTTAAATCAAAACTTAGAAAAAGTCTTTTTGAAAAATTGAATTTAATCTTCTGTGTAGAAAATGATAATTTACTGTGAAAGATTTAGATCTCTGTGGGAAATGATTTGTTTTATACAATAGAAAATTCAAAGACAATATTTGTGGATTTAGGGAAACCTCTGTAAATTTGCCTACTTCTTTTCCTATAGAAAATTAAGTTTTAATATTGCCTCTGGGCAATTGGTTTTGTTTGGATTATATATCTATATATCTATATCTATATCTATATGTATATATTATATTGTTTTACATTTTAAAGTTCCCTATAGAAGAAATTAATTTTTTTTTTAAATTATTTTTGTTTTGAAATTGCTATATGGCAAAATCTGTAGGGGATATTTTAATAGAAAAAATTTATGAAAAATGGTGGAGGTCGGGGCTACCACAGCCGCCCCACAAAGGGACGCGGACTATGGGTAGCGCCCAGCACTGCTCACAGGCCATAGCCCTGTGGGGAAGGTTGCGTAGCAGCCGACCCCCACACATAAGGTAAAGCCTATGCATTGCAACAATGGTTGCAATTTCATAAATGTTGTTTTTTTAATATATATTATATATAATATATGTTATATATATTATATGTTATATATATTATATATATTATATATTATATATAATATATAATATATATGTATATTATATTTATATTTAAATATATTTATTTATTATAAAAGATGTTTATTTTAGAAGGCAAGTAGATGATTTTTAAATGAATGTTGGAAATGATTAATTAATTTTATTGCGAAATTGAGTTAATTGATATGAGTAGTTGTGAAACTGAAGGTTAAACATTTAGTTTTATTTGGTTGTTGATTTATTAATTGGAATTATGCTTGAATGTTATATTTTAATATGAGATATAGATCTATTAGATTTAGGAAATTTGAATGGTAGTGCTTTTAATTACATGAGATTGTATATTTTAATTTTAAGTATTTCTGTAATTGGGTTCTATGGGGGATATTTGTAGTAAAAAAAATATAAGTCTTGCAGATTGTAATTGTGAAAGGGTTGTCATTTATGTTATTCACCCTTGAGATTTCCTTGGGTAGTGCACGTAGTTGGATTCAGAATTGGACATCTGTAAGGATGTGTTATCTCTTGTGTTATGTTCTTATCAGTTTGTGCAATATCTACCCTTGGGTTGTAGAATGAGTTATTATATTGTTGATAGGGGAGTGGCTTTCAACGGGGGCCAAGATACAAAGTGGTCCCAAGAAAACTTCTGTGAGAGTCAGTGTAATCAGTGGAAATTAAATAATCTATATTAGGGGAAAGGGTAGTTAATATATTTAACTAGATAATTTAGCCTCGCTCATTGGCTCAAGGGCTTGTGTGAGACTTGAGATGAGTCGGGAAGGCCTAGAATGGCAAGATTGTTATCTTGTCTTCTTGAAAGATAACCAATGCAACCTTTGTGATGACACTCCTCCTATGACAACAGTCAATTTGTATTGTATAGTGGTTGTTCTTGATTCAGTGATTTTGGAAGCAATGTAACCCTATGTTTTGTATTTATTGGTACAGTGTGGTTTTTTACATCGCCTATTTCTAGAGGTAGTAGGTTTTTCTTTTTTACCTTTTACTATCTCCTAGCACGAGGGTTGGTCCTACAGGTACCACATGGCTGGGTGGCATGCACCTTACACTGTTGGGTTTTCTCTTCATGTTCGTGATGCCAGGGTCTTCTAATTTGAGGAGCTCATGTGTTCTATGGATTTCTACTTCTCTTATATTCATTGTAATAGTGGGACACTATGTATTGTATTCCTCATTTGTAATCAAGGAGAATCCTTATATTGTAATTGTAACATTATGTTTGATCTATTCACTATTGGATTAAATAGTATATATTGTTTATATGATGTTGTATCTGTGGAAATATGCTCATTACATTTCTATGTGTTAGATTTATTATGTAATGGGTTAATGTTTGGATGGATGTTGTTCTCATGAGCTAATTTCATGTGCTATGGTTAGATTAATTTTGTAAGTTGTGAAATTCACGTATAGATGTTTTGTGTGGCCTAGAGGATGTATGTGTTAGAGTAGTTTAGTTTACTTGTCATTGTTACTCTTTTTAAGGAAAAAAATTAGTTGTGCTTCCGCAGTGTTGCATCATCCTCTAGGTTGCAGAATGGGGTTTTACATCAAATAAATATCAAAATATGAAAACACATAAGAATTTATCCATATTCATGCCCAACCAAGCATGGTTATTAGTTATTTCTAAGAACCAATGTAAATGTATAAAAATTGTGGCATGATCATATGACCAGGAGTCGGTGGAACAAAATTTAACATTATGAATTCACCAAATTCAAATATTCCTGATATGTGAGAAATTTTAAATGCATTTTTTTTATCACTGGCTTTGTTTGCAAGTCAATCTAATTGTTTATTAGCTTCCCTGTAACAATGGAATACTTCATAAGAAGAAAATTTGTTCAAAAGATGACAAATATGAGAAACAAGATAATTCAAATACCATGTATTTGAGTAATCCTTCATAATTGCAGACACCACCACCATGGATGCGCCTTCAATCTGAATGTGAGGAATGAATAAATCAATTGCTATATTGAAACCTAGTCTTAGAGCATTAAGTTCAACCACATTATTAGTGCCATCTGGGAGACTTGAGCAAATTGATCCAACAAAATTACCTTGACAATCTCTTAGAACTGAGGTAGCCCCAAAATTTCAAAGATTACCTCTAGAGGCCCCATCAAAATTAAGTTTAATGAAATCCTTAGGTGGTGGTAACCAATTAATAATAGATCTATTCACATGAGGCTTATTATTCATTATGGAGCCCATACTAGGGATCTTGAGGAGAGGCCAATTTCTAATGATAAAATAATCCCAAGAAGAGAAGCAATTATTAGTAGATGCATTCTTATAGAGGTTTGACATTACTATTTCAGAAATGGAGATTTCAAATTTTTGAATGATTTGTCCCACTGAAAGTTGTTCCTTCTTAAATATCTACCTATTCCTTTCAAGCTATATGTTCCAAATGAGGATTGAGGGAGAGATCTCCCAAAGACAGGTAAACTTGGAGGTTGAATATAATCTAGGCCAACTTTGAAAATGATGGAAGATCATATTTTGTAATGGAGAGTGCCATCCTAGTCTATTCATTATCCATGTCCAACATTTGTAAGCAAAAGTGAAATTACTAAGAAGATGATCAGTAGATTCTAATGCCTTACCACACATCACACAGGGGAAAGGAGAAACTATTCCCAATCTATCAAGTCTCATGGCCCAAAGTATTTTGTCCTTAATATCCAGCTCCCTAAAAGCACCTGCTTTCAGAAGTACATTAGTTTTAGGGTTAGAAGGCAGATATCTAACAGTTAAATGCAGATCTTATCAATAAAACAGAGAAATAAAACACAGTAAATTATAGCAAAAACAAGACAACACAGAGAATTTAACGTGGTTCACCCAATTCGGGCTACATCTAAAAAACTGCAACCATCCAATGATTTTATTATCTAGTGCAAAAAGTATTACAATCTCACAAATAATCACCTTTTCCCTACATACTGTAACCCCCATCCCAACCCCTTATAACAAGATTTTTAGAAGCTTCTAGAATTAGGGTTTTACAAAGTCATTTTTTTCTTTTTTCGGTGATTTTTCCTTTTTCAGTAATGACGTGAAAAAATGGGAAAGGAGGGACCCCAGTGAGGATACATGTCGGGGTGTACAGTATAGCATGATCAATTGCCACATACCAACAATTAGGACCCAAACATAGGTGAGATAGCCATGAAGGAGGGACATCATTATTTACCAATGAATTATAGCAATCTTTAACCTTATAGTTTCTTGATTTGGATCTTGTCCAAATTATTTGATCAAGTTTTTCTAAAAAAGATAATTTTCCTTTTTAATAGTTCTTCTTTAAGAGACTCCTTCATGTGAGATGGTACTGGAAGGAAATTGAAGTCTTTCCATCTGAAAGAATGTAAAGGGTCCTCTTTATCAATGATAAAATAATCTTTCACTTTATCAACCCAAAGATGTTTCAGAGCAGTCTCAAGTTGGGACTAGTTCCCAAGAAGTTTGAGGGGTAGTTTAATCCTAAGGTGAGATGGAAATAAACACAAATTTCAAATTTCAAATTTGAAGTTCAAATATCTTGCCCCTTCCTACTAGACATTATGAGCTAATTTGACACATGTTTATGTAATATTTTATTGTGACATGGTATATAAAGGCATTCAAAGTTACATTAATTTGTATGTAATATATATTGGGAAATCATTAGAACATGTTTCAATTTTTAAAGAGACAAAAATCAAAACCACTTTTTTTATATGTGGCCCACATGTACGATTTTGTATGTTGTCTTTGATACTAATCCTCATTATTAACCCACCTAACATGTTTCATATTGAGTTAAAAATGTCCTCAAGTTGTTCATGAACATTGTCTTGACCACATTCTGCTACCAAAATAACAAATACAAATATAACTTTACTAATTTTATTTTTTTTGTAAAATCACTTGGACACATGACATTGTTTGGTTTCATGCATCAAATCAAATATATGTGGATCAATATTAAACCCAAGGATTGTAAGATTGAACTACATAAAATATTAAGATTGCATAGAATCTAACACATTCAACTAAGGATAATCAATTTATGTACTATAGAAAATGGATTTTTCATGATATTAGTAACATTATTCCATTATTAGTCTAGACCCAAGTACTCTATCCTCTCATTTAAATAGATCTAATTTATTACTATTCATTTACTAACCCAATTGATTTAATCTAGGTTATTTTTTCTTATTGATCAAATTGCACTTATTTAATTTTCCTATATTATTTATGTTTAAAGCTAATGCATTTATTTATAGTTTTGTGAACCTAACATTTTCTTATATGTAACCTTGGGTTTCACCTTAGGATTTTATGTTAGATCTTCATAGGGTTTTCATATATATTTTATACTCTCATTTTTTGGGGTTTGGATCAAATTTTATTTGCATATGTTTATCACCCTTGATTATACATAGTGACATATACCTTTGATCCTACCCACCTACACTTGGATAATTCATCATCACAACTATTCTTAAAATTTTGCTTGGTTGATATGCATGCATAGATTTTTAATTTTGACATGTTATTATCTTTTTGACACATGATCCTTCTATCCTTGATACTCTCATGATATTTTATGCTGTCTAAATGAGGATAATAATTTTCTAATACAAATGGTGAATCTTTGTAAAGATTTGACTCATTTTATTTTCTTTACTCTTTTTTTTAATAAATTTAGCATATTTTCTCATTGTATTTATATTAAGATTAGCTAGATGTCAAAATGTTCCTTTAAAACAACTAACTTTATCCCCTAATGTATGAATAAATTTCAAAGTACTATGACACTATTGATCAACTCAAGAAAAAACAAGCTAATATATCATTTAGGTATCTATTGTGCACATCACCAGTGTATAATGATATTATGAAAAAACCTTAAAAAATATAACAACTAAACTCTAATACTCTTCAACAATATGTAACTTAAAATTGGATCTATTTAAAATAAGGAGTCTCGGGTTATCTCATGTTATGATGTATAACTCCCATGTGATTTAATTATTACTAAATTATTACATTTACACAATGAAAAATATGACAAGTGTAACATTAAATTATCCCTAGTTTATAATGCCCTTATTTGAAAATATTTGAATGTCTCATATTCTACTATGTTGTTTGTGGAAGGAAAGTAATTGTGAAATGGAAAATTTGGGATGATATCATCTTGGGTGGTGATGGAAAGGATGCAAACACCTAATGTTAGGAATAAATGTTATACACCTTGCATAGCATGGATTAATTTGATTATGTAGATTAAATAAATATTTAGTGTGGTACATCTAGGAGGTGTGTTTAGCTACATGAGATATTTATTTGGGGTCACTTGTAAATTTATATGTAACATTGGGTTAGTTATTTTATGTGGGCGACATAGAATAATTAATTATTATTTGGGGAAATTATTTAATAATGTATATCAACAATTATTTAGGCTTTATAAGGTGTTCTAAGGGAATTCTTGAACTTCCTCAAGAGTATGTGAGGCCTAATCCATGAATATGAAAGTGAACAATGCCAAATATACTAGAGTAGAGGGTAAACCACTCTTCCCCTTCATTTCCCAAAGGTATTAGGTGCTTGGTAACTTAGCTTCAATATAAAAAAACCCCTTTTTATGAGGCATGTTCTTCAATTCACACCCTAATTTTTATATCAACCAAGATTCTATGGTTGAGGTCATCCCCTTAATTACAAATGTAAAGTATAAATATTTGAATGTCTTTTGAATTTCATATTAATTTCACATTAATGGCCTATTAATGTCTTATATAACATAAGTGTTAAATTATTTTTTAACTCCTAAATTATAATGTATAAAAATATTAAAATTTAATTATAAAATATTGTCTCATGAGGATAACTAATTTGTTCAAGTTAAAATGCTTAAATTTACACATGTGTAAATTACTATTTAACAATAATAGTCCATAAATATTAAAATTAATAAATTCCATGAAGAAATATATAAAGTCCATGAAAATACTCAAACATATATATAGATCTAGTCCATGAAATTATATTGAAATACTAGAACTTGTACATATAGAGTCCATGAAATACTGAAATATGTATAAAGAGTACATGTAATGTAGTGAAACATACATCAAGTATGTGGAATATACTAAAACATGAAAAATACTAAAAAATATATATCTAACTCCTATCATCCCTATAATCAAGAGACCTCTTCACTCCAAATGGACTAGGATGATGTGAATCAGTTTGTATAAGAGAAAGAAACTTGAAATAAGATTTCAAATGTTTAAAAATGATTTAATTCAATTTAATTTATAAAATCATAAAAAATACTGTATGAGGTTGCTCATCTCCAATGATGACCTCCTATGCATGCTCTACTAAAGGACCTATCTCATGCTATAGAAGAAAAAGAATTTAACACATGAACATATATGAACAATTGAAATTTAATTTAAGTCATTCAAAATGTATAATATAATTGACTTTAAATATAATCAAAATTTTAAATTATCATATGAGGCTGCTCATCTCCTCTATCATCCTACTCTGCATGTGTTGTTGTAGGTGGTATGACACCACTAGGATGAAAAATGTCACCAAAAAGGCCTTACAAGGTCAAATAAAGAACATGCACATATGAATTAGATTAAAACATATATATTCACTTGTATGTACCCAATTTTTGTTTTAATCTATTTGAAAGACCTACAAATTTGTACATAGAAAAAATTTTAAACAAATTGAAATGCAGCTAACTCCTGAAATTGGCTTGGATCAATCGAGTGTGCAATACCCATCCTCATGGTTGCATCAACCTACATAGACATATATTTTTAATATAAGTACATTCACATTTGATATAGTGAATTTAAAATACAAAATTCTAAGTATAGTTTTTTAAAACAATATACATACAAGTGGCTCATGTGAGATGCCTGAAAATGGAGGAGCACTCAACACACCCTGTGGTGGATCCGACGACTTCCTTGAACCAACATAAATATAAATAGCACATGTTCAAGATTGAATTAAAAATTAAAATCAAGTTAAAATTATTCAATATATATTTAAAAAATTAATCAAAATACCCCAAATGGGTGGCCGACTTGCACAGGTGTTGATGTAAAAAAAAATTGATCAAAATATGTTGATGTCCCTACTACCATCATCTACACCAAACAATTTTATTGTTTTAATATTATAATTTTTTGATATATGTTCATTAAAAACATGTGCTTAAACTTGTTATAAATTCAACATATATACCTATTTTAGATTATATATAGGGTGATCATCAACACATAGAAAATCAACAAATGAACCAATATCTTTAGTTGCTCCACATGCAACTAAAGATGATGAAGCTTGATCAGTTCCATAAAATATTTTATTACAACTTGTACATAAATGAGGCATCGACGTAGGTGGAGTGGTACTAGGACCAAATCCATCATCAGCTCTTGGTCTCGCTCACTGACCCTAGATGCCATCTTAGAAGTCTGCTCATTAAGGTTAGCCAAAAGTGCACTCAATGCTCCTAGTACGAATGCCATCACATGGTGTTGGATGGTTGCATGAATTGGAGTAGGAGGGTCAAGAAGAGGTTGAGAAGGCACGAGTCATTAGGGATCAAACTGTGCCCCTAACCTCTATTGATGCATACCACCACCAACACCCTAAAATGCTTTGAAATAAAAATAATTGGGTTTCTTGTTCCAACACAAAATATGAATATAATGTTCTCAAAAAATAGAGTGGAAACTCACAATTAGCATGTGGTGGATGATCAAATACCATCCACCATTGATCCCAAAAATTGGCTGCCATTTGTGGATGTCTACACCACATAATAGATATTCTTTTTTATTTGCGAGAATCAGTTGATTACTATTGGGGTCGATAAAATATTGAGCTAAATGGGATTTTGTGATTTTGAGGTCAAGGATCTCCCTATAGGAGAGACCATCAGAATAATATCATCAACTCTCCTTTATCCATACTCGATGACTATCTAAGTCCACATTAATGGACCTAATAGCATCTACAACATTTTGCATTGAAGTTGCAAGGTACATCAAGTGGGGTGGAATGAATGCTTCATTTCGAATAACATTATTTTTTTCTTTTATGGATCTAATGTTTTCAAAGATCTATGCTCACAAGTAAGCCTCATGAAATCCTCAAGGTGGTGGTGGGGAGTTTTGAGGTGGATAGGTGGAGGTGCAGGGTACTGAGGTGAATGGGGTAGTGGTGGGGGATTAAGAATATCCTCAATATCAAATTTATCCATGATATAATTTAGTGAACTTGCATATATATAAATATACAAACAAGTACAAAATTAACTTTCAAGAATCTATATATAAATTATAAATAAACATATTAAAAATTAGATATTATACATGTTGATAAATTATAAGAAATATTTAAATTAAACGTACATGATTGTTTCAAAGAAATATTAGGATACATACACATACATACACCATTCAACTTGAGCATACATACAAATTTCAAAATTTAAGATCTAACTATGTAATTTTAATACATGTACATTCTAAAAAAATAAACTTAAAACACACACAACAAAGTAAATTTCTAGGTAAATTTAATCCCCTTAAGCCATTTTCTTAAACTACCTTAATCCATGATATAAATGGCCTAATGATACAAATGAAAAAATGTGTAAGGTTCATTTATGTCTATGGCATGTAAAATTTTGTGGCTTGATGTACTTTAAAGTGTTCATAGTTTCCCCTTAAATCCTTTTTTCTTAAATCCCCTTAATCCACATGTCATCTTTCCTAGGTCCTTAAACCATGCTAATGAAATGATATTTTACTAAGTTGACAAAGTTTATTATATAGATCTTTAATAAGTTTGTAAAAACTTCAAGCATCTAACATTATACAAATTGATCAAATCTAAATGATCAATTTGACTATTATTAGTGGCTTAAGGGGACCAATGAGTATATTTCAAGTTGTACCATCTATATCCTCTTAGGATGGGTCTTAAGAAATTTTATTAAATCCCATTAATCCATGTCATCTTGAACCTAGATCCATAAACCATGCTAATGGAATGATTTTTTCCTAGACCATTTTCTTAAATCCTCTTAATCTATGGCATGAAGAGGCTACATTTATATGGATTGATGTATAAGGGGAAAATAAGTATATGGAACCACATGCATGTAAGGGGAAAATGTCAAAGTTATTATTATTTATTTTACACTCCATCATCAATGTTAACTTGTAAAATTTAGCATCCCTCAACCACCTTCACAATGCTTATATTGGATGATAAAACTATGACTATATAGAACTTTGCTTGTGGTTATGATGATAATGATTTATTTATTTTGTGGTTTCTAGATAGAGAATGGTTTCATTTAAAATATTTATGTGAAATCTCACTCAAACCAATTGATGAAATAAAAGTTACTATACATACTTGGCGCATATTGTGAATAATGTGGACTATGTGGGTGTAGCCCTCTTATGTGACCTAGGTGTATAAATAGAAAATGTGGTATGTGATTATGATATGAATTTTATGATCATCCCTTGGGAACGAGATGTGGTTTGTCTACCTTTGAAAAACAAATAATTTTTAATGTGAGTGAAATCTAATTTTGTAGCCACATTTTGATGAACTATTGTTCTAGGTTAATTATTTATTACTATCAACCTCCTACCAATAATTAATTGATATTACATTTTTCATTAAATTGCATATCCTATTTTTTAAAATGTACATTTAGGTGGTAATTAATAGCACTTGTGTGGGGATTTTTTTATCCATGTAGACTCGTGGAGCTTTGGCCTTTGAAATGTTTTGGATTGAGACCTTTTGGTATAAATAATTTTAGCCATTTACAGGGACTTACTAGAATATGCTAATGTATCCTAGTCTAATTTAATGCCTATTTTATAATCCTTGAGAAATATGTGATATTTAAGTCCCATGAAGGTAGTGATCAATTCATCATTATGGAAGATGTTGAATGGTGTGTGATTTTGTTGATCCATAGTGATATAAAAAGGAGGTGAATAGTTAAGTTTCATGATGTGGTTGATGAAAGGATTGGTATAGGATCAATGAAATGGTTGGTGGTGAGGAAAGTAGGTAAATGAAAGGATTGATAGTAGTAATTTTCTTGATAGAATGATGAGCTGAATTTATTTTGATGTGGGGAGAAGTTAAACCCTAGTGCTCATGTGAGTAGCATCCTTATTATTCTTATTTAGAGACTTATATCCAATACCTTAGAATCCTTGGTTTTCATAATATGAATGTCTAATCCAAAACCTTGATATTTCATGATTTGGCACATTTAATTTGCAATGGGATATTTTTTACTTTGAAATAAAGATGCAAATGCATCATTAGATGGCTAGGTAATATTGGGATTTTCAAAGTATTTATTCACTAAGAAAATACCATTAGGTAAAGGTTTTTGGGTAAAATGGGTGGACTTTTGGCTCTTGGATGGGGTTGATGGGTGATTGAGAGGATTTTTATCCTTGGATTTGATTAATGGAATCAACATGATAATTTTGACCTTGAGATGGTTGTTGAAAAGTTTTATCATACATTGAATAGGGATCTTGATATTAATTTTATGATGTGGAGGAATTTACTGTAAGCTTAACATGGCCTTTAATAATGATATTTTGTATGTATATATTAAAATTCAAGTGTCAATAATTGGGATACTATTACATTTATGAGGTTTATGGATCTTGGATTTATGGAAAGAATTAAAGGGATGGATGAGGTTGATTTAGCCTTTTGTGTATATTGATTTGTAAAAATATCCTTGTCAAGGGTTTTTGGATGATCTTGGAATTCTCATGCTTTTGTTGGTGTGGCATAACTCCCTAGATTTATGTTTTGATTCATTTATAGTAGTCTTAGGATAAAATCCTTCATGGCTATGTTTTTGATAAGGAAAAACAGGTTTTGAAGGGGCCCCAAAACCATTTACAATGACAACAAGCTACAAGAAACACTAAAAAAAAAACCCTCAACCCAAAAAACCAAAATGCTAACATTAGAAATAACTAAAGAAACCCGTCAGCAAACCAACAACAAAAAAAATCAGCACCCAAGCTGATCAAGCACAAGAGTCAGCAACAACTACAACATCTTTTCCAAAACATTGACCAAGGCCATATTTTCCTCTATGACCCCCTCATGCATCTCCATAACCTCTTTGAGATCATCAAACAATACAATAACCCGCTTATTCATCTTACTCCTCATCCTCAAACACGGACCGACATCCACATCTTTTTCCATAGCTAGAGAAGAATCCACATTTTTATCCACCAAGTTTGAGCAGTTCACATCTTCAACTGCTTTCTCAATTTCCCCTAGCTCTAGGGTTTTACTAGTCAATTTCAAGGCTTTCTCGTTTAAAACCGAAAGACCCTTAGCAGTTTACGTCAAGGAATTGTTACTTATTCTCACCACGGTTTTCAAATCCTCCAACAACATACCAATTTTTTCCTCAATACTAACAAATATTTCCTCTAAAAACTTATTAACAATCATTTCCAAAGAGGAAATCCTCTCCTCATGAGTAACACCCAGGTGATCAACATCAACAACTAATTTATCCAACATTACATTCATAGATTTTTAACCTTACCTTTAATCACCCATTCCTTCTGATTGCACCAAACCATTGCCACATAGATATCTTGCTAGTTCTTAACCTGGAAATTGAGCTCCTTCACTTCTGAGAACATCCATTTCATCAGAGAAAGAAAATTATGCATTCCATCCTCATACATCTTACAAAACAAACCCATATTCACCTCATCTTAGTTGGCAAGAGGCGCGACCTTCGGCTCCAAGTTGTGACCAGGGACTTCCCTACACTCCTCTTTGTACTCCTCTTCCTCTACAATAGGGGAATCCTCAATCTTGACCACCTCCACCTTAATCCTATGCTTCTCTGGAAAGCTTTCCAAATCAACCAAAGCTTCCAACCACTCCATCTTCACTGTCTTCTCTTTTTCTTGCAAGGAGCTAACATGAGAGATAGGGGGACCCTAGTTAGGGTCAAAATCCTTAGTACATTGGACACTCTAAATCCCCTGAAGCTCCATAGGCATGAGCCTAGGAAACAATTCATCCACACCAGGACTAATATCCCCAATAGGGACGCTATCCAAAACCCCCACAATTTCAAGACCCTTAGCACTAGTCATAGGAGAAGTATCCACCATGCCAACCTTCCTAGGACTCAGAGTAGGCTTCACACCTTAACCAGGAGTTTCCACATGTTTCACCAAATCCACCTTTCTCTTAGTAGATGACTTGTCTTTCTTGGGACATTTGGATTTCCCCTTAGTACTCTTCTTCCCTGACATGCACCATGGCTTCCCACAATACAATGTTCATTTTGTAACCCTTTTACCACACTTTAGAAGATTCAAACCCCTCCACAAACACACCATCCTTCATGGCTATGTTAAGTTGATGGGATTGATTAATTTGATTGGTTTGATTAGATTGGTTGATTTGACCAAATTTTAGCTTTAAATGTTTGTTCGAGATGGAGGATTTTCGTGAGGAAGAGGGCATGAGACCATGGAGGTAGGATGTTGGTGAAATTGCTAGAGTCTAGCCTTTTATACCTATCAATTGTGTATACTTGAGAGTTTTTCAAACCTTTCCTAAAGGAGGTTCAAGGATTACACCAATAGAAACCTATATGTATGTTAATATGTTAGAGATTAGGTGTTTGTGCATGGGTACATATGGATTCCATGTGCTGCAAATTATAGTTGTAAGTGGCTACATTAAACAATTAATAATAAGTGCTAAATATGGAATGAAATAAACTTAGACAAACCTAGATTTTTTTCTCAAAGAAATTAAGTATTATCTGATTTTGAAATATTTGTATACAAATTTAAAACATAAAGTAATGCAAATGAAAAATAAAGTTGCCATCAAATTGACAAAAAAATTACAAATGGAAATACTATTAAATGGAAGTCGTTTTACCATTAAACGATAATTGAAACTTGTTTTCCAATGACTCAAGAATGGTTTCCAAACGTGATTGACTCTTAATTTAGGGTTCATATTTTTGTTTGAGGGGTAAATATTCTTGTTTCAATTCAGTTTAGGGTTATTTTTTTATGTGTAGGGTAAATTTTTCAGTTTCAAATGGCATCATCTAGGATTTATATGTTTTCAAGAAATTTGTAGAATAAAAGCCTAATTTAAACAAAATACAAAAAATAACTCTAAATACAAATAATAAAATATCGAAAAAAAAAAAGCAAAAAAAACCAACCTAAAATCATTTGATGGCTGCAAATACTTGCTTGCACTTTGGATCCCATTCTCTATCATCATGAGCTTTCATAAAAATGAGCTCACAAGGCATTTTTAAAAAACTAAATACCTTTACGAAACATGATCCTATTTTTTTGTAAATGGGATCCTGTTTCATAATTCTTGGCTCAGGATACTACCGTGAAACAGGATCCTATTTTAAATTTAAACTTGGGATCTCAAAGAATAATAGGATCTCGTTTTGTTTTACCTAATTTTGGGTTTTTTTTCTAAGTTTGAAACTTCCACTAGAAGTGGACTCATCTTCTTGCATTTACCTAAAACCACCATGTTATTAGTTTTAAGCATAGATTTCTTGGAAACATGGAAGGAATTACATACAAAAGCTAGCCAAAAATAGAAAAAAATTAATCATATAAAAAAACCATGTGACTCATATCTCAAATTAGTATAGTTCCTTGTATCAACTCTCTGTAAGGGACATTGACCCATATAAAATTATATGCAATAGAAGGTTCTAAGCATTAACACCATTCACATAGTCAATATTACCTTTTACAAAATAAATATAGGTGTTGTAATTCCCATATTGTTAAAAGATAATTGGAAAATAGTCAAGCACTTGCACCTCTACGCGATAATAAAATATCTTACCAATTAAGCATCCATTCTTGTGGTGATATATTTGTGATGAATTAAATGACCTTGCTTTATATAGGCATGTTATGAAAGACTATGGATACATGGTGACAGGTCAAAATTCATGGAAAGTATCTTAAAATTAGGTGGGTGCTACCCAATGATGCATTCACCTAGAGAATTGACATTTCCAAGAATGTGATGATGAGCCAACTAGATTATCAAAAAGCTTGCCAAATCGAGAAAAATATGGTTTACAAATAAAAAACCCATGGGTTTGGGGGCTTGATAATGGTTGTTTTGATTTAAAATTTATGGTATCTATGGATATATAAGTGATTTAGGTGTTATAAGGGTTTATTTTAAGGAAAAATCTTTATATTCCGTTGATATAGGAAAAATTTAGATGGAACAACTATGTAGTATACATAGGTCCATGGATATATATGACTATGTATACATTATGCAGGGTGATCCCACTATACTAGTTTACAATTTTTGGCCAAATTGGTCATTGAACTAATTTTTTTTAACTAATTATTCACTTTCAAGCACCTATAGCTACTAAACCATGAGGAATTTGAAGATGATGCAAACTAGTGATTTGTGACATTTTGTCTGTAGATTCTAAATATATTTATTTTTCCATCTCTTTCGAAAACTATTTTTTAATAGTAAACACCATTTTTAAAGAGTGACGTGTACTTGCTAACACAACATTTTTTCTATGAAGGATAAAATTATATTGTTTCCTAATTTAGATTTATAACTATGATATCTAGTGCATGCAATTGGTTTCATAGTGTTTTATTGAATACTTTTTCTTAATTAAGTTTTGATGTCAAACTAGTTGCAATTCAGACATAGGTTTACTTGCTAACACATAAATTTTTTTGTATGTATCGAAATTAAATTGTATTTTATTTGTTGGATCAAGGACATAAATATCTAGTGCATAGATATTTTTCATATTTTTTTTGATAATCTTCTATTTTTCTACATGTTTAGAACATAGAGCTTGATTTATGGTGAAAAACCTACATGAACAAGCAATAAAAAATAAATATAATAATCAAATTAAATTTATTTAAAATCATACTTTTTGGGAAGCTTATATTAAGGACTGCATACTTACAAAAAATAAATTTTAAATGAATTCATTTGATCCCCCAAAAGGCAAATCAAAAGTGGTTTTTTATCAGCATTTTGATAGGTGTAAAGGAGACTCCATTATAGGTATGGTTTAAAACTAGCGGGGTTCTATCTAAGGGGATTTGATCTAAGGTGGTTTGAACAAACCCTCTTCAATTGGAATCCTTTAAATGGAACTTTTCAAGGCTTAAATCATTATATTTTCTAAAAATATATGATTTCAGCAAAAATTAGGATCTCCCGAAAAGTGTAAACCACTATTGTGGGATCACCCTGCACCTTGTGAAAATATAGGATAAAACAAATGAAACTTAAGGAAATGTTAGGTGTGATAGATTTATAGATCTCAAATGAGTATATTAAATAGTTTTAGTAGTAAAATCATTAAAAACTTAGGGTTTGGTGTATAGTTGATGAGTATATAATGATATTTATAATAAATATATGCCTACAACACATAATTTTTCTTATCCCTAATTATATATACCTTCGGGTGTATGTAAAACTTAAATGTATACATAATATATACTATACAACCATAAAAATAATGTATTTTCAATGGTAGGAAATTATGCACAGGTAAACATCAGGGAGCCGTACAAAGAAACACAAAAATTTGATGTGAGAAAACCATTGAGTATTAAAAGTCAAAATTTGTTTGTCAGATACTCTAGATGTGAGCATGGACTCAATTTCACCCCTAGAATCTTCTATAAAAAATTAATCCTTGAATCCACTTAAAAGAAAGCAAGAACCTACAAAAAATATCTTAGTTAGAAAGTACTACAAGGCACAAAAAACACAATATAGTTACATAAGGGATAAAATTCCCAACAAATTTTCTTGAATGTAATGCTCTAATTTGAAATACAAGATGGAGACAAACAAGACTGAAAGTTTCTATTCAAATCAAAACAAAACCTCAAGTATAAGTCAACAAAGTAATTCAAACAAATAATTAAGATAAACAATCAAAGAAAATATACCAAAGAACTCTATTATAGACTTGATTTGTATCAATGATGGTTGGAATGTGGATACTCTTGTACAAAAGGTAACTATTTTGATAACATAAATTTATCACAAAATAAGATGATGAAATGGATTAGAATGTGTCTCAATTTATATACATTTTGTAGAGACAATGGACGTTGGAGATGTGATATATTTTATCTAATTATTTAGATGCATATTTTTTCCTATTACCATTGTTTGACCCATGATGATCCTACAACTCAACCTCCTTCGATGATGGAAAGGGAGACTCTCCCTCTCAAATCTGATCACAAACACACATAAAATACTATACAAGAAGGCAGCAAATTAAATTGAAACACATAAAATGGAAGAAAAATATGCAACAAGTATTAACTTCAAAATTCTAAAATGAAATACATAAACATGGAGCTCAAATGCTCACATACAACATGGGTTTCAAACTTACAAAAATATGCAACTCAACATTCTAGCTTCATTCTGGCAACATTTGGGTTTGCAACCAAAACTTCTCCAAAAGCCCCCCACCTAATGAGAAAGCCTCGTTCTATAGAAATTATGTGAGAAGAAACCACCATTGGTTTCCCAAAACAACCTCCAAAAACCATCAAGAAATTCCATACCCAACTTGAGGAGAGATAAGAAAATAAAATATTAAATAATTCATTGCATTCACCACCTTCACAAGGGCACCTAACTTTTGGACAATCACCTTGGTCAATTATGACACCTTCTTTGACTCTCAATGTTCCCAATGGCTCCAAATACGGTCACACAACAACATGCAAATATTATGACACAAAAATGAAATTGCATGCAAGGCATACAATTGAACATGCAAGCACATGCACCCCAAGTGGTCCCCACCAAGAATAGGATGCCCAAGGGGAGTATTTTCCCAATTTTACCTTAAAAAAGATTTGTAAATGCATAATTGCCACCAAAATTATAATTACAATTTCATCCCAAGGGAAACTACAAAGTTGCAAATCAAAACATTTATTCTCTTAACCTCTAAGACCTTTTTGAAAACAAACCAGTTAAAATAACAATATTTTTGGTGACACAGGATTGCCATTTCACCTTAGATGCCCTTGCATCAAACACCCTGGGTAGAAGAAAAAGTGGCCTTGTCACTTCTTAGGAGGATAACCAAGATGATTAATCTCAACTTTTGATAACCAAGATGAGTCCTCAATAGGCCTCCCAATCCATTTAACCAAGTACTCCATATATTGTTTATTTTTTGTACTACTACTCACCCTATTGTCCAATATTGACTCTATCTTTTCCTCCTTTGCAGTAGGTGTTGATATATGAATTGGTTCAATTGTTGTACCTTCATCACTTTCAGCTTCATGAAACTTTTTTAGATTAGAAATATTGAATATAGGTGAAATATTAAGTCCACTAGGCAACTCTACTTCATATGCATTACCTGAATCATGCCTACTCACAATTCTACAAGGCCCAAACTTCTTCATTTTTAACTTGTTATAAGTATCAACTGGAAATATTTCTTTCCCCAAGTGTACCATTACCTAATCACTGACCTGAAACTCCTTATGTCTCATCTTCAAATCAGCCTTGGACTTGTACTGAAAATTCATTTTATTGACATGTTTTCTTACCTCTTCATGTATGCTCTTTATGTGATTAGCAAAGTCCTCTGCTTCTACAGTTTTCTTATCAAAATTATCAATATTTTTTAGATATAAGGAAACTCTTGGGCTGCTTACATAAATAATTTGTAATTTTGAATTACTAGTACTTCTATTCACTGAGTTGTTATATGCAAATTTTGCTTAAGGTAGAATCAAATCCCACCCCTTTGGCTTGTCTCCAACTAGGCATCTCAACAAATTACCAAAGCTCGTATTCACCACCTCTGTTTGGCCATTTGTTTGAGGATGGTAGGCTGAGAAAAAATTCAAATCAGTCCTTATCTTCTTCCATAATTTCCTCCAAAATTATCTCACAAACTTTGTATCTCTATTTGAAACAATGCTCTTCGGAAGACCATGTAGACTCACTATTTCCCTAAAGAAAAACTCTGCAACATGTACAACATCATTAGTATTTTTACATGGAATGAAGTGATCCATTTTGGAAAATATATCTACTAATACATATATTGAATCATATCCCCTTTGGGCCATTGGAAAACCCAAAATAAATTCCATAGTAATCTCTTCCCATGGCCTCTCAGGTATTGATAAAGGATGATATAAACCTATGTTTTAACTAGTTCCTTTAGCCACCTAAAAAACTCTACAACCTTGCACATATTTTCTGATATCTTACTATAACTAAGGCCAATAATATTTCTCTCCCACAAGTGCTATGGTTTTATCAAAATCAAAATGTCCTACAAGTCCTCCACTATGTTTTTCCTTAATCAAATTCATCTCATTGAACTTCTAGGAATACATAACTTATTACAGTTGAACAACATACCATCTTGAATTAAATAATCCAACCACTTTGGTTCTATCAATAGTAATAGGCTCTTTGCAAGCCTTACAAGCCTCTCCAAAATCTGGATCCTCTTCATGCAACTCCATCAACTCGTTGAATTTAACAACCTCAACCTCCATTTCAATCAACAACCCTTGCCTTCTACTCAAAACATTTGCAACTCTGTTAGACTTCCTACTTCTATGTTTTAAAAAAAAAAGTGTAACTTTACAAGAACTCTACCCATTGTAAATGCCTCTGATTTAACTTCCCTTGCCAACTCAAATATTGAAGTGCTTGATGATTAGTAAACAAAACAAACTCCTTAGGAAAAAGATAGTCTCTCCACTTTTTCGATGCTTGCACAATAGCATAAAATTCTTGATCATACACTGAATATTTTCTTTTTGCATCATCTAACTTCTCACTAAAGTAAGCAATGGGTTTACCTTCTTGACTTATAACAACTCCAATCACATTACCAGTTGCATCACAATGAACTTTTAATACCTTGTTGAAATCTGGAAGTGTTAAACTAGGTTGCTCCATCACTTTGTCCTTCAAAAAATAAAAACTTCTTGCTGCCCTATAGTCCATTTGAAATATATTTTTTCCCCTCTCATAGTATTAGTTAGTGGTGCACAAAAACTACTAAAACCTCTAATAAACTTCCTATAAAAACTCGCCAAACCATGAAATGATCTCACCTCGATAGCACATCTAGGTGTAGGCCATTCTAAAATAGCTCACCTTTTTTTGATCCATCTTGAGTCCTTCACCTGAAACAACGAACCCCAAGTATACCAACTCCCTCTTCATAAGTCTTCACTTCTTCAAGTTAATGAATAACTTCTCTTCTCTCAAAATTTCAAAAACAAATCTGGTATGCATGAAATGCTCTTCTAATGTCTTAGTAAATATCAATATGTCATCTCGATAAACAATAACAAATCTGCCCAAAAAATCTTTCAATATTTCATTCATCAATCTCATAAATGTACTATCCTAAGCATTAGTTAGTCTAAAAGGCATGACCAACCATTCATACAAACCTTCTTTGGTCTTGAACACTATCTTCCACTCATCACTTTCTCTAATTTGGATTTGATGGTAACCACTCCAAGTAAATCTTGGTGAAGTATTTAGCTCCACTCAAACAATCCATGATATCGTCCATTCTTGATAATAGAAATTTGTATTTGATGGTGATATTTTTAATATCCCTTGGATCCATGCACATCCCCTAATCTCCCCCTTTCTTTGGTTCCAAAATAGGAGGCACTACACATGGACTTAGACTCTCTCTAATCAAGCCTTTCTGCAACAATTCTTGAACTTGCTTGTTTAACTCTTCACTCTTTGTTGGAGACATTCTGTAGGCTGCTTTGTTAGGAAAACTTTCTCTTGATATTAGATCAATTTGATGACTTATCTTCCTCATAGGTGGTAGACCCTTAGGTGCATTATCTGAAATAATTTCTTGAAACTCTTGCAAAAAATCTGCAATCTGTATAGGAACATCTTCCACATTTTCACAATTAGTCTTATGAATCAAAGAAAAACAAAATTTTTCATGACTCATGCCATCTAAGAATTTCCTTGAATGCACCAAACAAAATATTGCATTACCACAAACTTGAACCAAGTCTTCTTTCAAATGCTTCAATTTATGTTTCACTCCATCCTTAGTTATTGTATAGGTATTAACACAACCATCATGAATTTCCTTCCTATCATACCAGTAAGTCCTTCCTAACAAAATATGACATGCATCTATAAGAATTATATCACACAATATTTCATCAAAATAACCTCCTATTTTACATTTTACCAAAAATTATTCGCTAACCAAAATATTTTGATTGTCTTGTACCCATGCTATCTAGTACAAATTTGGGTGCTTCTTCCTCTCTAGCTTTGATTTTCTCACCATTTCTTTGGATACCCAAGTTATTTGTGCTTCCACTATCTATTATGACATTACAAGCCTTCCCTTCACATTTGCATCTTTTCTTGAATCATCTCTTTCTTTGAGCTGGTTTGTTTTCCCCATTCAACAATGCTCTTCGTGTCATCAGGACTTCACCTCCTACTTCTTCTGAATGTGATGAGTGTGCATCCACCTCATTGATGTTTGCTTATATATTCTAATTTTTTGATCTTCTATTGGTTCTTTCTTTATTATGAGGGAATTCATATGCTCTATGTCCCTCTTCTCCACATCAAAAACAAGTTCCATGAAAGCCACCTCTTCTGAATCCTCTACCCGATCTTCCTCTACCTCTTGGATTTTGATCTCTAGGAGGGTAATAATTTTTCAGATTCTAATTTTTTTTGCTTCCTTGGTCTTCAAACTTCTGATTTTTCTGATTTCCATCGTAATTTCTTCCTCCACTTCTTTCGCCATGACCTCTTCCTCTTTGTTTGCTCTCAAATTTTATGTTCAATCTTTCTTCAACTTTCAATGCAAATTCATATGCATCCTCATTGGTATACATTTTCACTAATGCCAAATCTTCTTGTGTTCTTGGATTTAACCCATTGATTTAATGGGTTTCTTTCTCCTTGTTTTCTTTAGAGTGTCTTGTTCTTATAAAAAATTTGTGAAATTCTTCTGTGTATTCTTTCACAGTTCTTGTTCCTTGTCTCAAACTTTGCATCTTTTTTAGCAACTCCAACTCATAGTCTACTAGAATAAATTATCTTTTCATCTTTTCTATTGTTCTATCCCACATATAATTTTTTTCTTTCCCTCTTCTTCCTCTTTCAAGCCAAATTTCCTTCCACCAAATACTAGCATGCCCTTTTAGTTTTATTTTTGCAAACCACAACCTATGAGGGTCTTCAATCTCTTCAAACTAAAAGAATTACTCCATGTAATTAATCCAATCTATAAAATCCTCTAGGTTCAAGCTTCCATTAAACTTTGAAACCTCCATATTAGGATTCTTTCCAATTTGTGCAATAGCTCTCAACAATCTGATTTCTCTAGGATCCATTTGATCCTAGTCTTCATCTTCAAATTCCTCTTTAGCTTCATCTTCACTATCATATTCTCTATGCACATCTCTTCTTTGAATCTCTTCCTACAAAACCTCAACTTTCTTTCTTAGAGCTCTAAATTCATCTTTTGGAGGATATCTTCCTCCTCATCCACCTCTACCTCTGCCATAGTTGGAAACTCTTGGAGACATTTTAATCTTCACCCACAACTCATAGGTCCTACTACAAATTGCCTCTCTTTGGTGATCTATTTATAGACTCAAAATAACCTGATCTGATACCACTGATGGAAAGGGACACTCTCCCTATCAAATCTGATCACAAAAAAACATAAAATACCATGCAATAAGGAAAAAAATTAACTTGAAACACATAAAATGGAAAATCTAATTATACATGTATTAAATTGAAAATATGAAAATGAAATACATAAACATGGAGCTCAAATTCTCACATACAACATGGGCTTCACAGATACAAAAATCTGCAACTCAACATTCTAGCTTCATTCTTATAGCATTTGGGTATGCAACCACAACTTCTACAAAAGCCCCCCTCACCTAATGAGCAAGCCTCATTATATAGAAATTGTGTGAGAAGAAACCACCATTGGTTTCCCAAAACAACCTCTAAAAACCATCAAGAAATCCCACACCCAACTTGAGGAGAGATAAAAAAATAAAATATAAAACAATTCATTGCATTCACCACCTTCACATGGGTGCCCAAATTTTGGCTAATCACCTTGGTCAATTATGACACCTTCTTTGATTCCTGGTGGCCTTGATGGCTCCAAATACAGTCATGCAACAACATGCAAATCTTGTGGCACAAACATGCAATTACATGTAAGGAATGCAATTGAACATGTAAATGCATGCACCCCAAGTGGTCCCCACCAAGAATGAGATGCCCAAGAGGGGTATTTTCTTAATTTTTCCTTAGAAAATATTCATAAATGCATAATTTCCACCAAAACTACAATTAAAATTTCATCCCAAGGGAAATTACAAAGTTTCAAATCAAAATATTTATTATCCTAACCTCTAAGACCTTATTGAAAATAAACCAATTAAAATAACAATATTTTTAGTGAAACATGATTGTCATTTCACCTTGGATGCTCTAACATCATTTGAGAAGTCATGATATAATGCACCTAAATCATTCAACCATCATTCATGTTGGCGTTTAAATTAGCACCTCTGGAGTGCTGATTGAAAACGTTTAGCTATTTCAAATGTTTTGCAACACTTCTTCATTATTTAAAGAGGAGAAGTTCCTCTCTGCTGGGAGCAATGCGTAAGGAAGGGAAATGTAAACTAAAGTTCCTATCTTTTTACGCTTCAGCGGTAGGACACAAGGGTGCACAAACATAATGCGCAGTAGCTAATCTTTTTCTCTGGTTTCTGCAGATCTTAACTACGACTAATCTAGCTTCTATCTATCCAATACCTTCAAGGTAAATAGAGCATGAGGGTAAAGGAGCGGGAATGGTTTGGTTGGATCACCTGAATTCGCCGTCTCGTGAGAATATGACCGAGGCTCTGAACTCTCGGGTATACATCAGGATAAGGTTGGTACAAGCAAACACTCTTTACGGTAAACTAGATCTGAGACCTGCCAAGGAGGAGGGACTCCTATCCGAGGTATGGGCTAGGAAATAGTTTATGAGAAACAACAATTTTACGATGCCTTGGCCAGCGAGCTTGCTAAGGAGGAGGGACTCCTATCCGAAGTGTAGCTTGGAAGTCAATACATTAAACAACAACGAACGATAACTTGTTAATAACAAATATCCAAGGAGGAGGGACTCCTATCCGAGGAGGGAAATGAAATAATGAGCTATTAGATACAAGATGTGGACACAACTCAAAAAGATTGACCAAATGCAAGCACCTTCTGATATTCTCCTTCAAAGCTTTATCAATGAATTACAAAGGTTGGGAAAGCAAAGGCACAAAATCATGCACAATTGCGATCGACCAATGAACTCTCATCCAAGAGTGAACAAATATCCGCTTTCAAAGCTATTGGCAATAATGGCACAGCAATTTTGCATAGCAAGTAAAAGTTAAACAAACAATGAGCCCAAGGCTCTTATTTATAGAACTCAAAGGAGTGGGCAACCCCAAAATCTCCTTGAGTTAACAATGAGTTCTTGCCAATCAATTAGCAAGATTTATTCCTAAAAATGGGGAACAAGCAGTTAACTGGAAAAACACTTCAGTTAACTAAAAGCAAACAAAGAGTCAATTGGAAACTACTTCAGTTGATTGAAAGTAAACTAAAAGGTGAACTTAATGAAAGTATCCCTCCAAAATAGACATCCACATTTAGTGGAGATCTAAGATCCAAAAATCATAGAAGCCAATTAGACATCCTTAATCAGTGGGATCTGACAATGCATGATTTAAGGAATATGGAGTTAAACTTGGAAAGAAGCATCAAGTTAACTCCAATTACATTTAATATCATCTTGAGTTGACTTGGAAAGAAGCATCAAGTCAAACTCAAGTCTCATAAATGCCACTTGGAGGGTGTAGGATGTCCTTCTTTGGTGCATTTATAGCTCACCACTAATCATCAATGTCTCTATCCATTGATTGACTTCATTAGCTCCTGGGTAGTTAATGCTTTGTAGAATGATGACGTGGTGTCATAGCATGACCTCACCCATTGTGAGTTGATTTCCGAAGTCAATACACTAAGATGCTACCTCTTCAAACTTGGTTGATAAAGCTGCTACCTTACCCAACTTGCAACCATCTAGATCATCAAGAAAGGTACTACGAATGACATCCATGAACTGGTTCTATACAGTGACCATCTCGATGTATTCTCCTCCCTCATGCTAATATTCCATGCGAGGGAAAGATATCACCAACATTCTTGCGAAGTTGATAATAGTGGCAACCACCCGTCTGTAATCAATCAACTCTACTGAATGAGCGTCATAGGCTTTCACCTTGTATGCCAATTGTTCCTTCCAAGCAAAGAGATGTTGCTTTTTTTCCTTAGAGTATACTGATTGATATGCCAATTGCAAATCTGCAATCGTGCTTTTGTCTTCTAGCCTCCTTTCTGCAATCCTTTGTTCTGATTGCTGGATCTCTGCATGAAGTCCATGTGCTCTATCCCATAACTGGTATAAATTTTCCAGTATACATCTACCTTTGAGAACAAACTCTTCCACTTGATCTCTCAAGTGTTTGCCGAATGTTATCAATTTTCGATGATTTTGTTCGGCGGGGAGATCTAGTAATCCTGCTGGTAGGGTTGAGATGTTTGGGGTGCCATGTATCAACTAGTTATGTAAGACCTCAGTTTTTGATTTTTAGCCTTTAAGGCTGCCTTTTCTTTACCATCCTTAGCCATTCTTTCTAGTGCGCTCACCGAGGCTATTCCAAGAAGGTCTGCCTCCACCTGTCATGTAGTCTTCCCGAGGTTAAGTTGAGACAAAGTGTAGTCTTCTACTTGAACCTCGTGTATGCTTTTCTCTACTGGTGGGGTGGCAGTCTCTATGATGATCTCACACTCTGCATTCCTTTCTATGTGAACTTGTTTCTTTAACCTCTTCACCGACGTGTCTTGTGGGACGTGGTCGAATTCGGTAAAGTCAAGTTCATACGAGGGTTTTTCCCTCTTTCTTCCTAGGAAGCCTTCAAGCCAAATAGAATCTCGGTGAACTTTGCTAGGAGGGATGTGAGGCCCTTGAATGCTAGATGTGTGAGATTGTGCTGGAGCAATGTCTCTCAATGGCGAATCCAAGTTGATGAGGACTTGTGACCGTTGTGGTACTCGTGATATTGGTGGCTTTGCTTCCATAACAGGCACCGTTTCTGTTGCTGCTTCTATTGTTGTTGCTTCTGCCATTGGCTCTGCCACTGGTTCTTCAAGAACTACTGCTGCTAGTTCCTCTATGATAACTTCTGTTGGATCAGGGGTAGCAGTCTCTACTCTTTGTTCTGGGGCAGCAATACCCGTGATTATTTTAGGACTATGTGTGGCTTTCTCCACTGGTGTCCTCTGTGTTCTAGGCTTCGTAGGCTTTGACATCCTCATCCCTCGAGGAGGATTGCACCATTGCTTCTGCCTGGGTTTCCTTTTTGAAGTGGAAGGTGGTGGAGATTGAACCTGTGGCGGCTCTATTTTGTGAGGTGTCACCTTCCTTGATTTCTTGCTGTCGAGATAGAGTTGGCTATTTCTAACCACTCTACTCATTCTTTCTTCTATAGACATGTTCTCCTTGGCCTACCAATCCACTCTCGGGAGCGGTTGGGAGTCAACTGAATCTATGAAGAATGAGGGGAGAATGAATTCCCCTTCATCATCGGACAGGCCCTCGATGTCTACTAACATAAAATTAGCAATTTGTGGGAGTCTGAACCTGCTATAGTTCCTTCTTCGCACTTCATACTCATCTTGACAATTTACCCAATAATCTTCCATAGAAGACTTATGTGACGAGTGCTGCTTGAGATGTGCTGCATAGAGTCCTCTGGGATCATAGGATCTTCTCTCAATGAGATACTTGAGGTTAAACCTCACCATTTCTTGACTCATCATCTTAGCATCTGCTGCGAATCCACATCTATATAGTCCCATTCCAACAGGAAAGTTAACAGCTATCTTCCTCTTCAAGTGCAAGTAGACATGAACTTCAGACAACTGTCTCAGGAATTCCATGAAGACTACTCTATCTGAAGGGTATCTTGGTAGCATGGTGGGGTGACCAATGTAGCCATACACGTGTATGTAGGAGAATGTAGGAAATTGGATGAACCAATCCGCCCAATCTGCCATTGCTTCTCTAGCTATCTATGAAATATGCATGTGGATCTCATTGTTGAGCTCATGTATGGTGTGCATAATGAAGAGATCACTCGTTCTTTTGAAGTGTCACTCCGCTTGAGTAAACTCAAGACAAGTAAAATTTTTGTGAACCTTCTGCACACCTAAGGTTCCCACATTGTTCAATATCCTGAAATCACCTTGGAAGGCTATCAGGTATACCAGGTAAGAGCACATGTGGAACCTATGAGCTTCCAGATACCCAGTGATTTTTTGGTGGAGTGTGTCACTAATCAAAGTGGCCCAATCATAATATTACCTTTTTCCAATGATTTTAGCAATGACATAGTACATCCATGGCTGGAATTGACGACCATCTTCTTCTCCAGTGATTCTATTAAGTAGAGTGATTAACACTGCGTACTCATCTTTACATTCTCCTCGTTCCAACAACTTAGGCAAGCTTACCTTTGTCACTTTTAGCCATTTTTCAGCCATTACCTTTTGACATTTGTCCTTAGCTGTCTCGAATGCCTTCTCGCATTCCATTACTGATATGACTTTGCTATTACAACATGAGGGAACATCAAAGCACCTTTCGATATCCTGAGGCTTAAGACTACAAACAATTCTTCCATCAACTACTCTGATTTCTCTGGTGGTAGGATTGTAATGCTTGACACAAGCGATTACAAGCTCTATGCTTTTTAGTGTGATGGGAATTGATGTGGCTTGCAGCAACCTGGATTCTTCAATATTCTGAAATGTGATTTGATTCATGCCTTCTAGCTGCTCCAAATCAACCACTGGATTTACTTGATGTAAATTTGTGTCAACTATTTTCAAGTAATCATGGAGTAAGACCGTCTTGGTCTCGTATTGTACCTGGGAGTACTGCATCTTGAAAAAATTAAAGATTGACTGTAAGCTTGGCCTTGTTCAGATGATTTTCAGAAACCCCTGAAAATAGCACCCTGCCGAGAAGTATTTTTTCAGAAAAAATATGGCACATGGGTTTTGTTCGTGCTTTAATGCTGAACAAACCCAGTTCCTCAGAATTTGGATTCTAAAAATTTTTCAGAAAAACCCCCAAAAATAGGGGCAGCAAGTTTGCTGATTCTGGAAAATTTGTCGAGATGGGTTTCTCTGGAAAATTATGCTGAATCTACCCAGTTGATCTGATCTGATGTAGCCTATTGCTTTTTTCTATAAAATGCAAGAAAACCTAAGAATAGAAGAGAGGAAGTAGACAGAAGATGGATTGGAAGTTTTTCTCTGATTTCCTAAAAAAAATTTGTCTCTGAATCCAATCCTCAAAATAGCAATCTTCTTCTGCTTCAGATCTGTAAGAAAAATCGAAGAACGGATGAAAACCTTGTTCAAATCTATCAATAGTGTCCTTGAGATCTCGTGGCTGTTCTTGATCCTTTAACCTGCAATGAAATAATGAAGTAGGATGCCTTCACCTTGAATATATATGTTCAAGCCTTAGATCCACAAGTTTGGGGACCTAACTCAAGCTCAAAAGTGATTTTGGCTTGATGTCAAGTTCAAAAAGGTGATTTCCACTGATTGTGGAGTGTTTTAACCAATTTTAACTCAAAAGCTCTTGACTTTAGTCAACAAATTGACCCTTGACTTCTTTTAGGCATCCCTTTTGGTTTTTTGCAAGTTTTTCAATATTTTCTTTCTTGAAAGACCTCTGTTTGATCTTGAATCTAGCATTATCTGTTGATCCTGAGATGTCACTAACACATTCACTATGGAGATGGATCCATACTGAAAAGAAGTTTTTGGGAGACATGATGATGAAAAGTTGAGTTTAGGGCTTCAAAAGAAAGGGCGCCTTTTCCAAGAAAAGGCTCTTTTGCTAATGCCTTGGTGAATTTTCAAACTTCATTCTTCAGCCTTTTGAAATGACCTCTCGTGCTTTGATATGGATTTCTCATTGATCAGAGAGTCAGATGATTTTTCTTGATGTCTTATCAGGTAACCAGCTCTATTCTGCCAAAGATGACTGACTTCAGAAAACATAGATTTCACTTTAGGGTTCCTTTATTCAAGGGTGCTCCTCCTTGAAAAGGGCACTTTTGTCCTTTAGCAAATTTGTCTTTGTCTCAAAAGTTGCCTACTTTGATCTTGATTATCCGTTGACTGCACTATCAGATGTTGGTGCTTGCAGTTGTGTTGCTGAGATCCATCTATGCTGAGAAGGTTATCCTGGGAAGCCTTTTATCATTCGTCAGCATCTGGGAGTCTAAAAAGAAGGGCACCTTTTTTTTGGAAAGGCTCTTTTTTCTTTATTTTCCACCTCTTACAGTCATTTCTTGATATTTCTTCAACTGTCTCTTTTCACTTCATTAGCAACTGCTTGTGATCTATTCCTCAGATGATTTATCTGTTTGTTTCATTGTCGTGCCAGCAAGCAAACGTCAAGAATGAATGCCTTGGAAGATCTGGGTGACTTCATTTGAACTTAAAAGATCATGGGTGCCCCTGCTTGAAAAAGTCTCTTTTTCAGCATTGTGAACTGTCTCTCCTTCGTAACGTTTCTAGATTTAGTAATATTTTGACCTTTTTCAATTTCAGGAATCTCCTTCATCAAATTGCATCATTTTGGACCTTTTCCACCATGATTGGATTGTTGAAGCTTTTGAAGCTTAACTTTCAACACCTGGTACTGGCCAATCTGCCATTAATGGCTGCAAAGCTCCTAACTTTATTCCTGAAAAATAGAAATAGACCCACCAGAGTAAAACATGCCTTTTGATGATTCTGACTTGACCACTGTGATCGTGAAGCCTTTTAATCCTATCAAAATCATTTTCAATATTTTCTAGGAAGGTCCTATTTTCGGGGGTTTCCTTGAAAATAGGGGTGAAAAACACTAATTTTCAAATTTTTAGAACTTTGCACATGTGTTCCTTGATAGAAACCCACCAAGATTCTATGATTGAATTGACCTAAAATAGATTTTATATGGCATTTTAACAAGATTTAGCTCAATTTATATAGAATGCCAAAAAAATTATTTTGGGTATAACAATTCATCAATAACAATGTTAGCATAAATAAACAAATCATTATTTTAATCATTATAGAATTTATCATCAAAGGACTGTTCAAAATAATTATTCTTCTATTTATATTACTTCTAGCATCATTCGAGAAGTCATGATATAATGCACCTAAATCAATCAACCATCAGTCATCAATAACAATGTTAGCATAAATAAACAAATCCTTATTTTTATCATTATAGAATTTATCATCAAAGGAATGTTCAAAAGAATTATTCTTCTATTTATATTAATTCTTTACATGGATTTGATTCCCATGATTCCAAATTCTCACACTAATATTACTAGAGGTTTTAGGATATTATTTTGGCCTAGAACTTTTTGTATCCCCCTTTTCCTTACCATGTTTTTAATTGGGTCAACCTCAAACATGTAGTTCATCCTTATAGCCCTTGTTCATGGATGTTTACTTCATTATTTGTTGAAAAAGTAACAAGAAGGGAATCCACCTTAATCTCAATAATACCATCACTAATTACAACTATTATGTTCTCTCAAGATTAAGTTAAAGATAAAAACAAAAAAAGGCATTTATAATCATCAAGCTTAGCATTTATACTTCTTAAATGAATCAAAATAATATTAAAATAATTTTAGTGATTAGCTATAAAGTCCCCTTCCTTCATTTTAAAGGAATATAATCTATATTTTAAATTCAATATATTAAACAGGCTCTTAGTTTGGTACATTTCGCCTATTCTTCTTCATAGATAATATGTTGTAGTCTCATGAGAGACATGTTCAAATGGATGAAATTTGAGAGACAGTGTGATATTTTTCCTCAATATTTTTTATCAAGATTCTTCTAGTCTTCATTTGATAGCCCAATATGCCTTTCCTTTTTATCATAGCCCTCCATTGATCTCTTTCATCCAAGAGATCCTCTATATTTAGTTTCATCAGCTTGTACCTAAAGCCATTGAACTTATTAATCTTTGTACTAGATGTACTTGTCACATGGACTCTCTAACCACACTCATATTTTCAAATCACTAAACAAAGTACTCCTACTACAAACACAAAAAAAACACAACATTAAAAGAATGGTATCCCAGGGTTCTAAAATTAAGTTATAGCTATAATACTGCATATTGAATCTAATTAAGAAACTAATTAGACCAAAAATATTAATATACCAATCGATAAATAAATATAAGACACATAAACCATATGAATACCATATATATGTGGAGAAACCCCTACATAAAATACATCCATTGTTAAAGATACCCGAGCTTGTATTGATCACATACGAGTGTACATGAATAGAAGCAATTTTCCTTTTGAAAATAATTTGACAACATAAGAGTACTTGGAAAGGAAATTTAGAAACTTCTATCCCATTCCATAATAAATAGGAAAGTTGGAAGTTATAAACCACCAAACGGTCTCTAAAACTATGAGTCAAAATTGAGAATCCTATAAACATTCATTGTCGTCATAGTCATGGTCAAGCAACTTGGAATTTCAAGTAACTCTTGTACATATTACACATCTTATACCTATTTTGTACATGTCATATATTATGTCATAATAGTCAAATTGACCACTTTCCCAAATCTAGGTAGTCAATGTGATGGAATTCGATGTTTTTTGCATAACCACCAAATTAGGGAGATACTCTACAACTAAAATTTTTAACCTTTTGAATGTAAACTCCCTATTTAATGTCATCTTACACAATATTCCAAATTATATTAAAGAATAAATAATGTCCCCACCTTCACATGGGTATCCCATTTTTCTTACTCCATAATGTTTGAAGATAATACGTTATTTAATATCATCTACACAATTAAATATAATTTACATTACTTAGGATTTTAAGGTGAATAACACATATAATCCTTACATATGGTAGGATCTCACAACATACAACCATGCAAACCCTAAAAGATCTTTGTAACATCATTTTTTGGTCATCACATGAGACAAATGGTTTAATATGCATGGTTTTATTGTGATAGGAAGAGTAATTGTAACTAAACATGTTCTCACATCATCAATTCCACTAAGGCTACGTTATATGGATTTAAATTTGATATATCTACCTTTAAAATGTTTCAAGCAATCCCTAGTATATATATTTAAATTAAGGCATTATAAGCTAAGGATTATTTAATATTTCACTTGTCATATTTGTCATTGTTTGAACATATAATTAAATTACATGAGAGTTACACATCATAAAATGAAATAGCATGTCACTTGTTATTTAATATAGATTCAATCAACTAAGTCACACATTGTGGAATAGTGCTATAATTTAAATATATATTTTTTAAAGGTTCTTTTTACGACCTCATTATACAATTGTGATGTGCACAATGGATACCAAAGGGATATCTTAGCTTGTGTTTTCTTGAGATGATCGATAATATCATAGTCCTTTGAATTTTTATTCATACATTAGGAGAGAAAGCTAGTCATTTTAGAGGAACAATTCAACCTCTAACTAGTCTTGATATTGAAGCCCAACTATGTGATCATCTTTTGAATTAGTTATGAATTGAAATGTACATTTATCTCTAGTAGAAGTATGAACACAAAAAGTAGGACATTGATATGTATATTTCATGTAAATAATAAAAAGATAATGCACAAGAAGACCTATCACTAGGTTATATATCCTCAAGAGACCAATTTTCTAAAATTAGATAATGAGAACATGCACTAAATTTATATAAGAAATGTAAAGAAAGTAAGATAAGTCAAATATTTACAAAGATTCACCATTTGTATTGTCTAAACTTGTATCAATAAATATCATCAATAAATATCATCATCTACACACTTATAATTATCGGCAAGGAATAATTTAATTTGTAAGGAAGCATTTGTAGTAACAACTTAAGCACCACATAGTAAGTCCTCACTAAGAACCATAATGCCATTATGTAGTCTATGGGAAGATAATGGCATATCGATTGAGGTGAATGAGAAGCTAATGTACTATCAAGATGCATATTATTATCATGCAAGGTCTCACTATGTGAAATACTATTATGAGCATTCATAGGATTAACTTGAAATGTACAAAAATATTATGAAGGATATCATTACATATAAAAGAAGGTAATTCACTTTAAGAACATGAATATATGGACATAGGGCTATCATGCTATATAAGAGATACATCATCAACAAGTATAATAATGTCACGAATATATGAAGAGATGCAATGCCATCAATGGTTCTCACACTAGTTGTATCATTAACACATGATATATCCTTACGAGGTATGTGCTTATCATTATTACAAATCATAGGAGAAATAGAATCAATATAAGGCTCATGGACAAGTGAGTTGTATATAAAATAAAATGATAAGCTCCCGAATCAACTTAATGGAGGGAAATTTTAATACATGATAAAATAACACTTCCATACAAAATTATCATCCTCATCTACATAGCATAAAATATCATGAGAGTATCAAGGATAGAAGGATCATATGTCAAAAATGATAATAACATATCAAAATTAGAAATGTATGCATGTATATCAACCAAAGAATAATTTAAGAATAGTTGTTGAAAAGATAAATTTAGATTTAAAAATTGAAATTTAAAAATGGAGGTTATTTCCATGTTTCCTGGGATAATCCAAATGACATAGGAGTAGATTTAGAGCAGAAAATGATGGGGTTGGTCATTTTCCATTTATTTAGTAATATATTTGTCAATTACATTGACATAATAACTTTGTAACATGTAAAAATACAATGTTTACTACAAAGAAGTTATTGGAATGGGTTAAAAACCCCTTTTAGGCCAAAGGGAATGGTTATTGGCCATGGCCATTCCATACGGTTTGGTTGTTTTTGACAGCTTAAAGAATTTTCAATAAGCCAAGACCATTCTTTAAGGTATGTCTCTTGTGTCTCTTGCATTTTTTTTGATTTCTAGTTAATGTTTAATTTTTATTTAAATTTTTTATTTATTTTGATATTAACATTAAAGTTATGAATCATAATTTTATTAATAAATTTATCATTTATGAATCACAATGGAAATAACATTCCAATACCATAATGGACAATCATAAACCAACCTTATGAAAATAACATTCAAAATGGACATAATTCACACAACATAACAATTCCACCATAATGAATAGCTAAATGTACTCACCACATACTAACATTGTCCACAATACACAATTAGAAATTACCCTTATGAAAACAACATTTAAACAATAGTCATTAACTCACTTATGAATGTCATTCACATGACATAATTGTCTCGATAATTATAAAATGTACGTTTTGACCCACCACATGTTAACATTATTGCAAATGACTAAAAATTCTTGCACATAATA